>JAJHUR010110095.1:0-16469 GCA_027495735.1 Lutjanus campechanus | reverse complement strand
GCTTTGTACTATTCCAGTGACTCAATGTATAACTGCCCACGTACAGGTCCTAAATCTGCAAAAAAAAAAAAAAAGAATCTGTTCATTTTTCCAGTTCTGTCCTGTGATACCAAGATGTTTTTCTGCATGTGACAGCGTGCTGTAGAGACCAGGTGTGAGAGCCCACGGTTTAGCTCTCTGCTGTTTGTACACTGGCTCAGCGGTTAAATTTAGCCGTGGATAAAAAGGGAATTATTGTAGAAACTCTGGAGCTGAAGATGGCAGACGCAATGTGACCAGCAGCAACACGGAGGACCGTCGAATTGCACTCGGTTTAGTTTCCTTGGTAACCTGAGGGAAATTAGTAACAGTGAGTGCAGAAAACTCCCGTCACATAAATAGCTTTGGCAAGGTCACAAAAGTGACCTTTTAATTTTTATTAGCTAAATATGCCTGTGATTCATCTATGGCGTTATATAAGAGACAAGCAGAGGCAAAAAAAAAATAGGAGGCAGAGACGTTGCTTTGGCGTTTTGTAACAGTGAGATCACCTGGCAACCGATAACATGAACTCCACGTGAACTTTTATTTGTCTCCATCTGTGGTGCTCAGGGCTCAGAGCCGAGGTGTTTCTGCACTGAACCTGTCAATCAAACCCAGGCCTTTAAATCCCTGCTGATGGATTTAATGTTTCTATATGTGGTGCTTTTTTATTGTCTGTTTTTTTCACAGTAGCTTTGACTTTGGCTGGTAAATACATGCAAATATTTTTTTTGTTCAGTAACGTGTTGGGACTGCCTCTACTTCACTTCACACCATTAGAAGCATGAAGTATTAACATTTAATTTAACATTAATTTAGTGCAAACTGTCATGTGTCATTTCTGCCATAGTGACAAAAGACAAAATCAGTTTGTTGTGGGTGGATTTCAAAAGAAAAGCCCCCCAAAGGTTTATTTTGAATTTCCTTTTTTTCCCCCCTGATCATGTGGATCTTCTTGCAGGTTTACAGATTTCAATTGTTTTCCTGTCCTGATGAAGGCTTTGAGCCAAAACACATCAATAGTTTTGTCAGAATATTAGCTGAAAATGTATTCATCAAAATGCAAAAAAGACATTAGACAATTCTTCTTTCTCCTGAGTTTGTTTCAGGGAAACAAAAATTGTTCAAGAGTAGATGCTTGTACATATTTATTGCGCTGCTGTTTACTCATACCCTTTTGGTTTTATGTTTTGATGAACTGTGATTTTTATTGTGCAGCAAAGCAACAGAGGACAAAAAAACTATCTGCAGACTTGATTCTAAATGTTTCTGGCAAATACGTTGAAATGTGAAAGAGTGCAATGAGTGCAAAATTGCAAAGGTTTCATTTTATGGTGGACTTTGCTCACTCAGTGTAAATGAAACATACCCTATACGTGGGTCATTCTACAGGTGAACCTGATCAGAGATCAAGGGGTTGATTAAAGGAGCAATGTGTAAGATACGCACACTTGTCGAGGGTAACTCCAAACACATAGGGGGGCCGCACATCATGAGAGTAACCACTAACTGCTGCTCACTATATTAACTGTCTCTAGCTGTAGCCTACTAGCTGTTAGCGCAGTTAGCCGTGCAGCTACAGGACCTAGTATGACTCGAGTCTGGCCACAACTGCAGCTCCAAGCACCAGTGAAGTATTCATGTTTACACTCAGCAGCCCCGGAGTGAACATGACTGAACCAGGACCAACACAGCCCCCAAGACTGAGAGAGGCCAGCCTCACGACGGGGAATACAGTACCGAGTTGATTTATAGAGGCTACAACCAGAACTTTGACTCTGGAAGCAACGAAGGAAGCAGACAAGAGAAGGAGAAACATGAAGTAGAAAAAAAAGGAAGAGAGAGGTCGTGATCAGAAGCCAGAACATCCAACACGGTGGATTGAAGATTTATGTTCAACCAAACCAGAGCTGGTTATTGTTGAACAGTGGAAAGACGAACCAAGAACTTTTTGGTGAGTTTTGTGTTGTTTCTGTCAAGTTTGAAGTGTGGTTTACAAACAAACTCGTCTTAGCTTAGTAAAAGAGTGTGTATGGTTTATTATGGACAGCTGGTATAAAAATATTTTTACTTTCTTGACATTTTGTGAGTTTATTTTGTTTATTCATTAGAGTAAAAAAGCTAGGACAGTTTGTGTAAGTTGCATCCTTGATGCTTGAAAACTCCAAGCTAAAACTACAGGGAGATTTGAAGTGATAATACTAGACAGATTAGCTGGTTAGCATGCTAAATTAAGTACTCTGCAACAATCTGTGACATGACGACATAACTGTAACTTCTTCACATTCTATTGATAAAACTTTTTTAGTGTTTTAAATTTAAGTCCTGGCCACTTAACTCGTTTAAATTCACATGAAGACAATTTCTACCAGGTCAAGTCACTGTAAACACATTAGAATAATATAAGTTCAAAGCACTGACATGCACAAACACATAATGATACATACACATACACATATATGTATGTATTTGGTCCTTTCCCAGAAAAAGCTGTCTGAGAAAAAAGATGCTTTACTGAATGGAGCTTTATAAATACCACTTGAAGCTGCTCTGATGGATCCACTTGTGTGCACAGAGAGGCTGAGGTGAAAGTCCGTTTGAGCACTGAAACACAACCTTTACATACTGACAGTCAATGAAGTTTGCAAAAAATTTCAAAAAGAAATGTACTTACTCTCAGAGGAGAGATTTTTCATTTATATTATGCCATCCTTGTGTTTTTGGTGCCAACAGGAAGTCAGCTAGCTCTGTGACACAGAAGCTCAAGGACGGCTGTAAAACTTTTCATTTGGAATGAATGGGGGGCGCCATCTTTAAAAACTATATCCAGTTCTCTTAAAACATCCAGGAGTGTTGTGCATGCTCTCCCATTTGCACAGTAACAGAGGCGTCAGTCCACCTGTACTTTTGCCATTAGTTTGCTCCTTTTCATATGTTTTAATTGACTTGATTAACATTTTCAGAAGCAGATACAATAGCATTAAACTCAAAACATGAATATTTTGTTTGACATGTTGAATCGGAGTACAGCAGCACCTTGGGGGACTTTCCTGTAAGTCAGATGAATGTTTAGTATGAAGAATGATAAATGAGGGGGATATAATGGTTAATGTTGCCTCTGCAGGGGGGGACAGGTGTGTGTCAGCTGCTTTAATATCATCATGTACCTCTGATGAGCGTGTGCTGAGCGTAGAGCCGGTGCAATCTGACAAAGAGATTTTTGAGGGCGACCTATCACTTTAAGAGTGTCAGAGCCCCTCGATGGGCTCCTCATCTTTTTTCTCTCACAACATCTTTCTTCTGCCATGCATGGCTTGTTGCCGAGGTAACAGGCCTGAGAATGGTTTAGCATTTCCAACATTGCCTGGTGAATCAACTCACGCTGACATGCAACTGACAGCAACATGCTGCATGGCTGGCTCAGGTATTTTCTCCCCCTCCGCCCTCAGAAAAAAAAATGTCAGCGGAGTCAACAACCACCTGGTGATATAGGATAATATCAAAGGCACTGTTTTTTTATATCATGTTAAGCTGCTCGGTGTGATGACAAATACAGAAAACTGAACTGCGTGTGACGACGCCGGTGTGAGTTGTAAAGCAGAAACCGAAACCTGCTGATGAAGATGTCTTTGTGTGCTGATACAGTCACTTTTTCACATCCATTTCCAAATCAATGTGAAGTGAGATACTGTGTTTCTCCAGCAGAGGACACTGTATGTGTACGTGTGTGTGTGTGTCTGTGTGCGTGTAAATGTGTGTATCATGAATATTTGTGCATGCATGTGAGTCATATCACCCCACATGGCTGCAAAGCATTTTATTCTACTGTATTTGATTCTATTCTGCAAGAAGCACATATTTTTTGATTATATTTAGATGCATTCATTCATTTAATGGTTATTCTGACAGGGAAAATAAATCAGCTTGTTCAAATGCACCGCAGCAGGAGGACATTTGTCTCTTAGCTGTTTTTTTGATTGACCAGGTCGTTATTGAGCTGCTACGCAGTCAATTCCTGCCTGTCAGGATCTGCATTTCTATCACTCCCCTGGTGTTCTTGGTGTTCACAGGTAATCCGTCTAGTGGAAGCTGGTGGCTGTAAAACAAACAAATAAAGGGTTAATGGACAACAAACCTGTTACCAACAACAGGACAGATTGGAGTTACTCAGCTCTCCATTAATCATACTCTACTCATACATATTTGTATTGCACTGTTCAGTATGTGATTTTAATCACAGTAACTTAAAGGGACAGTTCACCCTAAAACCAAAAGTACATATTTTTCCTCTTATCTGTAGTTGCTGTTTATCCATCTAGATTGTTTGTGTGAGAGTTGCTGATATCTGGAGATATCAGCTGTAGATGTCTGCTTTCTCTCTCCAAAGTAATGGGACTAAATGACGCTCTACCTGTGGTGCTCCAAGCACCAAAAATATATTTGAAAAATTTAACAGCAATGTCTCTTTCCAAAAATCCTGACCTAGTTACGCAAGATAACACACACACTCACCTTGTTGTGAGCAGTTTAATGTAGGAACAACTTTGTTTCTACTAGAAGGTGCAACATGCATGTTGGTTGTATGTGCAAGCAGCTTATTCTGACTGATATGTCCGTAATGTAGTTAGAATGACAGGAGAGGTATAAGGAGCGTGAAAGTCCATATTTGGAGGAGGTGAGGTGGATGGATGACTCAAACAAGCTCAGGACTTTCATCCTAATGTTACGTAACGTATTTTAACATTATTTTAACCCAAACCCAACAATCTTTTCTTAAACCAAATCAATTTATCATTGCCTAAACCAAACAAAATGCTATCTGTGCGTAACCCTAACCAAACTGCGACCGTGTGTAACATCACGTGATTTATGTCGTTGCACGAGTCATTTCGTCATTTCATTGTTTGATGTCACGTGACAAACATAACAAAGTTATTTTAAGCCAAACCATAATCTTTTCCTAACCTTAACCAAAGAGTTTTATTGCCTAAACGTGTAAACCACGTGTAATGTCACATGACTTACATAACATAGTTAACGTCTGGTAGGCCTGCCACTGATGGTACTCTCCACTGTTAATATATGTTGTTTTGAGAGTAAATGGCAATCAACCTATTCTGGTATGAGGATGTGTTGACAATGCAACGGCTCACAACAAAGTCTGTGGATTATCTTGAGTAACCAGGTCATGATTTCTGGAAAGAAACATTGTTGTTGAGTTTCACAAATATTGCAAGCTGAGTGCCATCTACTTCCACCATATTGGAGAGAGGGCAGATGTCTCTGCGACATAGCCAGACCTCTCTCCACGGTCTTCAGCACCGGAGAAAGATCTGTCTCCACACACGCACATTCTGCTATAAAGGCAAAACCGGCCTGCCTTATTTGCATTTCTCTAAATCAAACACAAATGTCCTGGGTGGCGCTAAGCCCAGGATGCAGCAACAGCGCTGCTGCAAAACAGTGTCGGGAGGGAACTTGTTTTGGTGGAACACTTGCACGTCGGGGCTAAATCATCCCAAAAAGAAAATGTAACAGCGACTAGCTTGTTTATGTTTGTACCATTAGCGTGCATCCTGTGTACTCTGTCGTGTATATTTTATGCTGTTTGTCTTTGTATTTATTGCTTGTACTTTTGCTGCCATGACAATTTAATTTCCAATTTTCCAACACCAATGACGCCGCTGATCCTAAAACACATAAAACAAGTGATGTAAATGATATGATGTGTGTGTTTTTTTTGTTTGTTTGTTTTAATCAAATATTTACCGCTACCTTTCAACCTGTAATTCTTTTCTTTACCTTCCTCCACATGGACCTGATCAATATGCATTGTCACTCATTGTGCCCAACTGGGACACGCTCAGGCCTGGCAGTAGGCTGAGTATGATGCAACATGGTGCAATAAACAATGTGCTGTAAGAGTCTGTAACACAGCGGCTAGCAGCAAGTAAAAGCAGAGTTTAGGGGGAAAAAACCAAACGTGCACACATGCAAACACAGTTTAACCGATTTTTTTTTTAATAGGGGAGATTTTGTGTCTTTTGTCCTAGATGCCCTTGCTTTTTTCCCCAGCTGGTTGTTTCCTACCTGCCTGTTTTGTTGGGCTTGATGACGGGCCCGAGGGTCACCGTTATTGAGATGACCTGCCTCATCGATCACCTGTCAGAGCTATGGATTAGAGCAGAGATCAATGGGACAGCCTTCTAGTCTGAAGTATTGCAAAGGGAGGCAGCGGCTGCTTGATAATGGTCCGACCCCTGAGGTCCAGTGGTATGTTTTGATCTCTGTGTGTGTGTGTGTGTGTGTGTGTGTGTATGTGTGTGAGAGCTCACATCCTTTGCTGCTTCTTAAATCAGGGGATGTGTGCTGGGTTATCAGCCACCAGGTCTCCTTAATGCTCTTTTATCCTTTGAGCATCCGCCACAGTTACCTCTGGTACACAGACTGTATGTTGATGCAGCTCACACATAAACTTTTCATGTCTCTGTCCTTGATATGTTGCTTATTAGGACTTCAAACACAATATGCAGAGGCGTGAATATAGACAGTGCACGCAGTGTGGCTGCACTGGGGCCCAGTGGAGTGGAGCAGGGCCTCTATAACAAAGCGATGGGCGGAAAAATGGGCCCTTGCAAGTGGCAGATCCATTAATTGCACGCAGTATTCCTATTTTATCTTGTGTTGGTGTGTCAAATTGAATTTCCCCCACAGGAGATCATAAATGTAAAGACACATCTCGTCTCATATGCACCTTGGAAATACAACAAGAACTTAGATTGAATTTAAAATGGTGACTTTGTGTTAAATGCCCTTGAAAAAGCAAACATTCAGCATTAGCTATACATGATAAATTAACTTTTTTTTAAAAGTTATTCAATTAAATGAATCATTTACTTTCTTGTTATTTTTCTCGTATGCAGAATAGATATGCAGTGATGACTGCTGGGTAATATTTATGTTGACAAGTATTCACTAATAGCCTGCACAGGGGCTGGCTGTAACTACCTTAAACCACTAACAAATGTCTGTTCTATTTAAAGGATTCATGTCTGGATTAAAACCTATTTGGAGGCTTTGGGGCAAAGATTTGCTCCGGGGCGCCTATTGATCCCCCTGACACAAATGAGTTGGAAATAAGCACCATCTGAGCACAATACTACAAAAAAACTACAGTAATAAATGTCTTAAAACCATATTTTCAGACAGGACCCCACTACAAATGACAGAAAAAGCCAAAAAAATTATCCCAAAGCAGTTGTCCAGTTTGCCTAGTCATGAAAGAGCTCACCATCAACTTCCTTATCAACTTCATGTTCACAAATCCATGGATTTAAGATATTTTAATGTTGTGGAAACACGACAAATCAGACACTCTCGCTGCAAGAATTCATATGCATGTCTTCGGTTAAAGGAATAGAGTGTAGGATTTAGTGATATCTAGTGGTGAGGTTATAGATTGCAACCAACTGAGTATCGCTCGCCTCACCCTCCCCTTCCAAGCATGTGGCTGCAAAACTGGTGAAAAATGCTGAGCCAGTGTTTTTTTTTTTCTGGGCTACTGTAGAAACATGAAGGTGCAACATGGCAGACTCCATGAAAGTGGACCTGCACCCTCGGTGGGTATAAACATCTCAATCTAAGGTAACAAAAACACAACAATTCTTATTTTCAGGTGATTAAAATCTTGCACTTTGGACTTTTAAATTGTATTATTTGTTACAGAAATTCAGAAAACACTACAGTCTTGATTATAACTAAATATAATTGAAAATACAATTAAATATGTAATATAAAAAGACATATTATTTCAGGCCCACAACCAATGATTTGCCCTCTGTATTTCTTTTAGAACTATTGTTACACACAGAAAAAGTAATTAAATCTTAGATGGAGTTACATTCCTCCAATAAAAGACATATCTGTCCAGAGCATGTGGCGCTGAAAGAACAGCTCCCAAAAGTCAATATACAGCAGAAGATGTGGCAGATTCAAAAGCACAGCGGTACAATGGAAGCCATTTTGAAATATAGTGCCGGTTTGTACTTTGATTTATTTTATTTGTCCAGAGAAATAAGCCCTCGCGCTCTAAACACTGAAACTACAATAGAGCAAACGTTTGAAAAGGTTGGCTATTTCTGCCACAATACACAGTCCTCGCAACAGCAAAGTGTCAAGAGGGCCATCCTTTCTCCCCGTCTCCCACACACACACACACACACACACACACACACACACACACACACACTCACAACAAAAAAAAACACCTTTTATTAAATCCAGTTTATGCGTAGGCCAATATTTTGATGTTGTGATGTTGTTCAATATCAGCAGTTTCTTTATATTTCAAACATCAGCACAGCAGTGTGCAGATGGACCACAGATATATGAAACAAGTTAACCAAGATTATGCAATTTATTTATATTTATTTATATTCAGTCATGTGTCTCAGAGGTTGACCGTAACATTCAAGAGATGTTGGTCATCCTGCTTAAACGTGCTGCTGATCCAAAGTCGGTGTTTGTGTTGCAATGTGTAACTGCTGTATTATTATTAGGGGTTTAACAAAATATCAATACATCATGTTTTATGATACTGTATCGATTCTCAGAAACACTACACGCACGTACACTGCCTGGCCACTTTTAGCTTTGATTACAGCACGTATTTACCATGTCATCGTTTCAATAAGCTTATTCAGTGTCACAACATTTATTTCTGTCCAGAGTTGCATTAATTTTTCACCAAGATCTTGTATAGATGATGGGAGAGTCGCACCGCTGCGTGAAGTCTTCTCCAGCACATCCTCAAGGACTCTGTGGTGGTCAGTCCATGTGTGAAAATGATGTCTCATGTTCCCTGAACCACTCTTTCACAATTTGAGCCCGATGAATCCTGCCTCAATTTTTTGGGCTCATAACGTTGCTGAACCTCGACCTGAGCAACTGAAGCAACCCCAGATCATAACACTGCCCCCACAGGCTTGTACGTTAGGCACTAAGCATGATGGGAGCATCACTTCATTTTCCTCTCTTCTTACCCTGATGCCCCCATCACTCTGGAACAGGGTAGGAAAAGGACTCATCAGACCACACGACCTTTTTCCATCGCTCCAGAGTCCAATCTTTATGCTCCCTAGCAAATTGAAGCCTTTCTTTTCTGATTAGCTTCACTGATAAGTTGTTTTCTTAAGGCTACACAGCTGTTTAGTCCCAATCCCTTGACTTCTCTTCACATTATATATGTGGAAATACTTTCACTATTAAACACAGCTGTGAGTTCTACTGTTGATGTTTTTACGATTTGATTTCACCAAATATCATTGAAGATTTTTTTTTCCAACCACGTTTCTTCCTCAGAGATGATGGCTCCCCACTATTCTTCCAGGTTTTAATAAAACGTTGGATCGTTATTAACCCAATTTGAACAGTTTCAACAATCTCCTTAGTTGTTTTCTTTGCTTGATGCAGGACAATAATTTGACCCTTCTGAGTCAGAATCAGAAATACTTTATTGATCCACGGGGGGAAATTCTTACAACAGGAAATTGTTGAAAAAGGGGAACATCTTTTGGTTAATGGTTATTCATAAGCTGATATAGTTAGGAAAACTTCTTCTCTGAAAATTACAGCCATGCGGGGCGGCCCTGTAGCTCAGTTGGTAGATTGTCTGCCCCATGTATGGAGGCTATCAGTCCTCTGCAGCAGCCGCTGGTTTGACTCCAACCTTCGGCCCTTTGCTGCACGTCATCCCCCCTCTCTTCACCCCATTTCCTGTCTACTCTTCAACTGTTCTATATAATAAAGGCAAAAAGACCAAAAACATAACTTAAGAAAACAATTACAGCCATGCGGCTCACTATTTTCTTTATATATTTATACTTTATTGCAATGATTAAATGTTCATCAATCCAGACAATTGTTTCTTTCATGTACATCGCAAAGTTTTCCCCTTAAATATAAACTATAAAAATTAAATGACACATGGCTCACTATTTTCATTTATTCTTATTCTGGGTATTATCATGAGTACATGCAGTGGTGGAAAGAGTACTCAAGTACAAGTACTGTTACACTGCTAAAATATTACTCAATTACAAGTTAAAGCACTGGTGTTAGAAAAATACTTCAGTAAAAGTACAAAGTATTTGTCCCAAAAACTACTCAGAGTATTAGTTACTTTTAACGGTTGATGTCACAGTCACCTCTCCAAACTTGGGTTGTAAATTTTGTGGATTTTCCTGAAACAATAGTTGAAAAGCTAACAACTGATTAATCATTAATAATTTATAAGATGCATGAAACATTTTATTTTCCTAAGTTTCTTTTTTTTCAGTTTTTTTTTTTTCATTTTAAGTCAAAGTTTAAGTTTCCTTATTCAACAAATGGCTCCACTTGACAAAATAATATCAAATGAGGCGCAGTTTCTTCCATGACTGTTGATTAAACATCCATGAATACATTTATAACTGGGTAAATTCTTAATGGCAATTAATTGATTAATGATTAATCATTAACATCCTTACTCCATTTTTCATTGGCTCGTTTGTGATCAGATCACCTGATCGGCTACTAAAATGCAGATGAAAGGTTTGGATATCAATTCAAACTGTACTCAGTACTCAACTATGATTTTGAAAGTAACTAAGTAGATTACGTGGTGAAATTATTAAGGAAAAGTACAGACTTGAAAATCTACTCAAAAGTACCCCAAAAAACTATTTGAGTATTTGCAATTAGCTACTTCCACCCCTGAGTATATGTATATTTTTGGTTATTTCACGTCAGTATGTGAATGGAAAGCAATGCACATAAGGTTTATGGGATTTCTCTTTTGAATAAATGAGCGATGTATGTAAATTCAAATTCCTTTACGGCACTGTCATATGAATTTTTACCTCAAAAATGAACAAAAAAAGGAAAAAACTTGGTCACAAAAAATATAAATACATAAAATACTGTTAATAAAGGTGACAAATTAAAACAATCTACATCATGTTCTCATTTCATCATGCAAAACTCTAATATTTAGTGTATGAGCCTGAAAATTAAAAGAAAATCAAAGCTGTGGTTAGTATCGACAGACACGTCAAAACAAATCTGTCTGACACAACATGGTTCCAAACATGCCACTCTCATCACAACAATGCAACATAAGGAGCCTGGAATGTTTTGCATAATCAATATCTCTCTGCATACTGACCGAGAGTGGAAGCAACATTCATTAACATCCTCACACACCGAGGTCTCGGCTGCAGGCAGCAGCGGAGGAGGGAGGAAGGAGGCTGCTCAGTGCATACCAAACTGTCTCTAGGACCCAGTGTGTCTCCTCCTCAGCCTTTGTAGTTTTTGTGTGGAGATGAGGGAGACTGAGATGTGCTCCTTGCTTATCACGATTCACATCGAGCTTTTTTACCAGCTGAAGAGGAGGGGGTTTCTGAACAGGGCAATTTGAAGCCAGGATCACCTCCTTCAATTGTTTGTTTATTTATTTATTTATTTATTTATTTATTTATTTTCCTAAAGAAGCTTTCATTTCATTCCCCTCCATCTCACTGTTATATTAATTTTTTTCCCTCTTAATTTGGGACACTGTGAAAGCCAATGCATTCCGGGTGCATTCTTCTTCCTCCTGCTGCTGCTGCTGCTTCTGCTGCTGCTGACTGGGACTATGATTTATCAGCTTTGTTCTCATGACAGACTTGCACTCATTCAGTCTCATCACAACAGGAGAGAGCGGTGATTTGTCTTTAACTTTCTTGCATCTTCGACGATTCCAGCTGCGGCAGGTACTTTCTGCGCTTGAGGTGAGTCCGGCAGTTATTTTTTATTTATTTATTTATTTTTATTATTATTTTTTAATTAATTAATTTATTTTTCTCCCTCTCAGACACAAAGGAAACGTTTATTATATTATTATTTATCACATGAGGACATGCTGGAAAGCGTGGGAGAGGAGCTGGATCTATCTTGACACGTTTTCTCCAGTAATTTTCTGCATTTTTAAAAATTTTTTATCGTCTAAATTAAAGGGATGCAGCTTCAAATCGGTGTGCTGACTTGCTCCAATATTTTTGGTGACAGTAATGTTCAGTGAGTGGAGGCGTGGGACGTGTCAGTGAATACTAATTGCTGTCAGTTGCTGTCTCCGCTGCTTCTTCTTCGCCTAAAAAAAAATAAATTATCGCATGTTTAAGGGAATCCCCCAGAAATAGGTGATGGATGTAATGTCTTGTATAGGTCACATATTAAATGCAGCCGGTTAAATGAAGCCTCCGTCCATTCATTCCAGCGGCTGACTGTCCTCTCCTGCTGTGTGTAGGTGTTGAAGCAGCCATGTGGAGCAGAGAGAGCGCGTCTCTACTTCTCATCTGCCTGCTGGCGCTCACAGCTCTCTGGAAAACCAGGTGAGTCCTTCTGAATGGGAGACGCCTCGGAGCGGCGGTGCGAGCCGAGGCACAGGCCGAGGATCACTCACCGTGTCTCCCGGGGACCGAGGCTGGAGGTCTCTATTTATCAAGTTTTTATCACGCTCGCTTCATTATCAGCGGACACACAATGCGCAGGAGGTGGAGGAGGAGGTGGTGGAGGAGGAGGAGGAGGTGGAGGAGGAGGAGAGGCAGTTTACCGCCTTCAGTGTCCTCAGTCTGACCATAAAAATCACCCGGGGGGCATGTGGGTAATTATCTGGCTGGGAAGTAGCCGAGCACTGGCTTGTTGCTTGAAATATAGCCAATTGCAGTTGAATTATAATTTTTAATGGAGGCCTTAACAATTCATACTGGTTACCAAGGTTATTTGATATTAATTCAGCACACCAGCTTGAGCTCAACTGATACTGGATTTTTTTTTAGGCTGATACCAATATTAGGGAGTAAATAAATAACGATATTGATATAGGCTACTCGCCGATATTCTTTATTTATGTTTATTATGAATTATTTACAAACAGCGAGCTGGTATTTTTAATAATTAGCCTATAAATGACTGTGAATGAAAAGAAACACAAGTAGGACAACTCAAATTATGAAGAGTGATCAAATATACATAAAATACTGCCAATAAAAAATCGGCTTTGTGTTTTGTTTAAAAAAAAAAGAAAAGAAATCAGACATCATACTAATACTGAAATGTGCTCAGCCAATATCTGACCGATATTATCGGCTGACCGATACATCGGTCTGGCTGTAAAACTCAATGAAAAAAAAGAAGAACATTAATCTATATAACACGACATTAAGTCGTTTTCAGTTCACAAAACAATCCTGGAGTTTCAGCAGAAAACAGGGTTGCAGCTAATGGCAGTGAATGGAGACCACGGATAAAATGTTTTAAAAAAAAGAACACAAAACAAACACAAATTGTCTCCATCCTGCTCGTGTGGTGTAATCCAAGTGTCCGTGAGCCGCGACATTAAAATTTAACCACAAAAGACGCCCTTTACACCATGTTTTTAGCCGAAATGTCAACTGTAGCCTCCCAGGTAGCATGTAAACATGGCGTCGATGTATCGCGAGACTTCGTAAATCTCTTACTGGATGCACGTGTGACAATATCGCGAGATATACGAAGTCTCGCAATGCCGATTAAAGGGAGTAAAAAAAATTCCAATATCAATATGTTGGCCAATTATAAACAGCTATGAATTTAAGTGCCCATAAAACTAAAAATTAAAACCAAATAAAAACATTCTGCATCGATCGTGGCCTGTAAAAAAAAAAAATCAAAAAAAAAATCAGCCAACATACATGGTAACACTGATATAGACTGATATAGTTACCAATATCAGGCTCTGCTCTCGATCTATCAATGTCAGAAAACACAAATGAAAAATAAAAACACATGAACGTTACTCTATATAACAGGACATTAACTCTTGATTTAATAGCCTATTCTCATTTAGGGTAATAGCTCCAGCCAATATCAACCTTGAAATGCAATTTTGTGACCAAATGGCCTCAAGGAGAATATAACTTATCAATAAATCACCATCAGGTTTATTGCCAAGCAGAGTTGTCAAGATATCAGAAAAGTGCAATTACACTTAATGGACAGTTAAAAGGCAACCGAATGAACTGATAAAAGAGCGTATAGTATGTTAAAGAGGGGCTGGATTATTTACACAATATTTAATATTTGTTTCATTAACATGATATCAATATTCAGTTTTATAAATATCACAGTTGTCGTCGATACTGGTATATTGCAATGCCCTTATTGCCAAATGGACTGTGTTTTCAAACATGAAGAATATGTTTTGGTGTTTTGGTGCATAAAAATAAACACAGTAAGTGTAAAAAAAACAACAAACAAATACTGCAAAAATCGAGAATCATAACAAATAATAATAAAATAGAAACATGCAGTAAAAGAAATATAAAAAATCTTTTAGGCTTTACTGTCTTAAAATGTGCCCAACCTGATTTGCACCTTCATTTGCACACCTACGCTGTTTTATCAGAGGACATCTCACATTATCACATCAGGTGTAAAGGAGTCTTGATAATGGAAGTGACAGTTTAGGTCATTTCACACTAGAGGACAGTTGACAAAAGAAAGAAACAGCCAATGTCAGAAGCATGAGAGGCCATTTAAATAAGGCCACTGAATCCCCTCAGGGCTCCATTATGTCCCCACTGATGTACAGATTCTAAAAACTTGTCTGGGACTGCCAAATTGTCCATCCCAGTGTCTCGTTGAGCTGTGGGGTTTAGGCCTTTTTCATGGCCAGGCATGTCATGTCACACCAGGAAAAGCAAAGGTGTAAAAAAATTAAATTGATTATGACTGAGGTCCAGTTAGCTTCTTCAGTTTCAGGCTCCTGGTCTTGTGCATAATGGCTTGCTGTCACACTGTCAAGGCTCACTGGGACACCTGAATAAAACACAGCCATCATTAATGTCATTAGTAACACCTGTGTTTTTGCTGTTATGAGAGAAAAAGGCCTTTTCAAGACATTAGCAGAATGGGAAGAACAGATAAACCTTGTAGCATTAGCGTTAGCACACATTTGTTACCAGTTTGCTAACACGCAAAAGTTCAAACATAGTTTACAGCTTTTTGTGAATTAGCTGTATTGATTTTAAAGTGATATTCCATTTTGTGAGAATAAGCCATTTTGTATGTACTCACCACTATGCCGATGTGATGATGGGTGAAGGTCTTCAGTTCACCAAACAATCCTGGAGTTTTAGGAGAAACAGGGTAGCAGCCTCATCCAGTACAATGGCAGAGATCGGTGACCACAGATAAAACGTTAAAAATAGCACACAAAACAAATATAAAATGTCTCCATCCTGCTTGTGTGGTGTAATCCAAGTGTCCGCGAGCCGCGACATTAAAAAGTAACTGCAAAAGACGCCATTTACGCCATGTTTTTAGCAGAAATATCAGCTGTTGCATGTAGCTGGTAGGATGTAAACATGGCGTCGCGAGACTTCGTATATATCCTAATGGACGTCTTAATGCGGAAGTCTCGCGAGATCGACGCCATGTTTTTGTCAATGTAACTGCCAGCAATGGTTTGTTGACACTTTTGTATAAGTTTCATCAAGTGTTGTAAGTTAGCTATCAGAAAAATTCCTGATACTTCAACCTTTACAACCAGGAGGCTACAGGTCTGTACAACACGGCATGAGCAAAGAATAATTAACACTTACAAAAAATACATATTAGTATATGTAATGGTTATGCTAATGAGCTATGAGCTAATATAGTTAGGAACATTTCTTTAATTGTTTTGGCTTTAAGCTAACGTTGGTAACTACCAAGCAATCCTTAAAAACTAGCTGACAAGAAAGCTAACATCACCAGGCTGATGTTAACAAGAAACAAAAAAAAATTAGCTGAACATGTTATTTCCTTCTCCTAATGTTTGCTATACATGCTAATAGAGGTGAGTGTGAGATACATGTATAGTTAGTTAGTTAGTTAGTTAGTTAAAAAGCTAACTTTGGCAGGCTAATATTAACAAGAAAGAATAAAAATTAGCTGAACACGTGAATTTATCTGAATTCCTGATATTTCCACCTTTACCACCAGGAAGCTACTTAACACTTCCATATTAGTACAAGTAATGGTTATGCATGAGATAACATAGGTTGGAAAATTTCTTAAATAGTTTTTGGCTTTAAGCTAACATTGCTAACTACCATGCAAGCCTTGAAAACTAGATAGCTACCTAGAAAGCTAACGTTAGCAAGCTAATGTTAACAAGAAACAATAGAAATTAGCTGAACATGTGAATTAATCTACATTTATGGATAAATGTAAAAGTTAAAGTTAGCATTTCCTCCACCTAATGTCTGCTATACATGCTAATGGGGGTGGGTGTGAGATTCGTATTGTAAGTTAGTTATCACAAATTCCTGATATTTCTACCTTTACAACCAGGAGGCTTCTTGAGACTGACTTTTAGCTTGAAGCTAACATTACTAGCTGTCTAACTA
>JAJHUR010110094.1:1198-11819 GCA_027495735.1 Lutjanus campechanus | reverse complement strand
TTGAATCAAATAAGATGGAGTGCCGAGGATGACTGAAGCAGTCCCACAGCCTGAGACAGATACACTATATTGCCAAAAGTATCAGGACATCTTCCTTTACACGCACATGAACTTTAATGACATCCCATTCTTAATCCGTAGGGTTTAATATGGAGTTGGCTCACCCTTTGCAGCTATAACAGCTTCAACTCTTCTAGGAAGGCTTTCCACAAGGTTTAGGAGTGTGTTTAGGAGTGTGCTTCTTCAAGAAGCGCATTTGTGAGGTCAGGCACTGATGTAGGACAAGAAGGCCTGTCTCCACTCTAATTCATCCCAAAGGTGTTCTGTTGGGTTGAGGTCAGGACTCTGTGCAGGCCAGTCAAGCTCCTCCACACCAAACTCGCTCATCCATGTCTTTATTGGACCTTGCTTTGTGCACTGGTGCACAGTCATGTTGGAACAGGAAGGGGCCACACAAAAAACTGTACCCACAAAGTTGGGAGCATGAAATTGTCCAAAATGTCTTGGTATGCTGAAGCGTTAAGAGTTCCTTTCACTGGAACTAAGGGGCCAAACCCAACCCCTGAAAAACAACCCCACACCATAATCCCCCCTCCACCAAACTTTACGCTTGGCACAATGCAGTCAGGCAAGTACCGTTCTCCTGGCAACTGCCAAAGCCAGACTCGCCCATCGGATTGCCAGACAGAGAAGCGTGATTCGTCACTCCAGAGAACACGTCTCCGCTGCTCCAGAGTCCAGTGGCGGCGTGTTTTACACCACTGCAGCCGACGCTTTGCATTGCACTTGGTGATGTAAGGCTTGGATGCAGCTGCTCGGCCATGGAAACCCAATCCACGAAGCTCTCTACGCACTGTTCTTGAGCTAATTTTAAGGCCACATGAAGTTTGGAGGTCTGTAGCTATTGACTCTGCAGAAAGTTGGCGACTTCTGCGCACTGTGTGCCTCAGCATGCGCTGACTCTGGAGGGGTGTCTTGATCAGGATGCTTTCAGTCGCTCCTCTGTAGAAGTTGACAAGAACACGGCACAGGAATTTTGCCCTCTTAAGTTTCCTTAAGAAGTGCAGCTGTTTCTGAGCCTTCTTCACCACGGTGGTTTTGCTCACGTTGAGCAGAACAGGTTGTTTCCTGTGCACCATTCAAGTATATATATATATAGTTACATGCCACCACTGCAAGCCAGTGGAACAAAAATAGAAAATTGTTTATAGAGTTCAGAGTTTTCATATTTTAACTTAAATTGCTGTGATGTTCATTGATAAAATTTTGGGAAAAAGAAAATAAGGTAAGTAATTCCTTGCACAATTAATGTTTTGGACACATTTTATGCACACACGTGTACATTCTGCCTTAAGTACTATTGTTTACTTAAAGGATGATGTAATCCCTTTTGGATTTGGTACTCTTGGATCCAATATCAGCTATATAACTCTGAGAAAAGTGGGTACACTCTTGATACATTTATGTGTTGTTGTTGTTTTTAATATATATCCAGACTGGTTAATGCATTTCAGTGTTGGAGAACTGAAAGTTTGCAGTTTCAAAATGATACAGTTCCTCATTTTGTGTAAATCTGAAGCAACTGGGACAAACGCTTCCAAAACAAGGATGTTTGCAGAGTTGCATTCACAAAAATCTAATCAATTAATCAGTGCGATCAGCCCTTAAGCTGGAATGAAAACATGAAAACCTGCAGACATCCAGGCTGTTTCTCTGTCTCTTCCTCTCTGTCTTCTCAAACACCCATCACAAACACACAGACGCACTCACAGACACAGACTGATACTTTCAGTCTTACTGTGATAAAGACCTGGATGGAATATTTTGTCATTTTCAAAGAAACGAGCACAAAACTGATCTTTGTCTGTATTTCATTATTGCTAAGACGTCAGTGAGTATGTGGAAATTTAAAACAGAAAAAAACATCTTTTTCATCATTCCTTTCAGCTTAACCTAAACTGCACTGCAGTGACCTGCAGAGAAGAGCGTCTGTCTTACTGTAAGTCTGCAGAGTGTGTTTGATATGTTTTAAGCTTGTGCTGCAAGAACCTTTGAACTTTTGACTTTCTTTTAAATGTGCAAAAACCTGTGCTGAGATACTTTGAATCCACGGTAGAACAAAAACACACACAATATAAATTATAAAGTATAAATTATTTTTAATGTGCAAAAGATGGAAGGAGCATCTCTTGGCGAGTTGATAAAAGATTAGCATGCAAAAGAAGCACTATTTTTCACCAAATACCCTTTAGGCTGGTAACTTTTTTGCAGTTGTTGCATCACAGATACACAGTCATCTTTCCTTGTATCGCTCATCACGGCGCTGAATAAAATGCTGACTTGACAAAATTAAAGAATTTCTCAGCAGTGCGGCGCTTTTTTATCTGCGCTCTGCTTCCTCTGCCAGTAAAACCCAGTGGAACATTATATTTCATCACCTACACATATGGACTACAATACCGTGATATATTCATGACAGTTATTGAAATTAAACCACAGCAGTGTTTACAATAAGTCAGAGAGTCTTATGACCCCAATTTCAAAATAGTTTGAAATTAAAATGTAAATAAGAACGGAATGCAATGATTTGCAAATCCTTTTCAACTTATATTCAGTTCAATACAGTGCAAAGACAAGATATTTAATGTTCAAACTGATTAACTTTGTTGTTTTTCATAAATAAACAAACAGTTTGATGTCTGCAACACGCTCCAATAAAGTTGGGACAGGGGCAACAAAAGATTATAAGGGTTGTGCAATGCTCAAAAACACCCGTTTGGAACATTTCACAAGTAAAGAGGTTATTGGTAACATGTGATAGAATTATGATTGAGTATGAAAGCAGCATCCTCGAAGGCTCAGTCATTCACAAGCAAGGAGGGGGCGAGGTTCAGCACTTTGTGAAAAATTGTGTGGGCAAATAGTCCAACAGAAGGTCTCTCAACACCAAACTGCAAGTAATTTGTGGAGTTCACCATCTGCAATCCATAATATCATTAAAAGATTGAGCGAAATCTCTGCATGTAAAGACCAAGCTTGAAAAACAAATATTGAATGCCTGTGACCTTTGACTCATCAGGCGGCGCTGCATCCACATAATTGTACAGTTAAGACTCCACCATGCAAATAAAAAGTCATACATCAACAACATTCAGAAACACTGTAGACTTCTACGGAACCCGTCTGAGATGAACTGACGCAAAGTGGAAAAGTGTGCTGCTGTGGTCTGATGAGTCCACCTTTCAGATTGTGTCATGACCTCTATGCAAAAGGGGAAAAGGACCATTCAGATTATTACCAGTGCAGAATTCAAAAGCCAGCATCTGTGAATGGTGGTGAGTGGTGGGAGGGGAGGTGGGTTGGGGGGTGGGGCATCTGTCACACCAATAGAGGCTCCATTAATACTGAAAGGTGCATTATGCTGCCATCCAGACAACGTCTTCTTCAGAGACGTCCCTGCTTATTTCAGAGTGACGAGGCCAAGACACATTCTGCAGGTTTTACAACAGGGCGTCTCATAGTAAAAGAGTTCAGGTCCGAGACTGACCTGCCTGCAGTCCAGACACTGAAAATATGTGATGAATTATGAAGCACAAAATACAACAACAGAGAACCCGGACTGTTGAGCCCCCACCACTACCAAGTCGTATATCAAGCAAGAATGAGAAAGCATTTCACTTTCAAAACTTTTACAATTAGTGTCTTCAGTTCCCAAACACTTCCCAAACACGACCCTGTCCCAGCTTTAAGTAATTAGTTTGAACATTAAGTATTTTGTTTTTGTACTGTATTAAATTGAATATAGGTGAAAAAGTTTTACAAATCCAAGGTGCCTCTATAGCTCAGTTGGTAGAGTGTGCGCCCCATGTACTGAGGCTGTCAGTCCTCTGCAGCAGCCGTGGGTTTGACTCCTGCCTGCGGCCTATTTGCTGCGTGTCATCCTTTCTCCCTCTGCCCCCCTTTCCTGTCATATCTCTAGCTGTCCTATCGAAATAAAGGCAAAAATCCCAGAAAAAAGCTTTACAAATCATTACATTCAGTTTTTATTTATCTGAGTATCTGAGTTTTATCTAAGTGTTTAATGCATATTCAGTGTTAATACTTAAAAACTGTGTCCATGACAAGACCCAACATAATAGTAATAATAATATGCTGATATCAGAACAAAGTGCATTGCAGTCTGGAGGAGATAAAAGTTTGCATAACCTCTTCTAAGTCTGCAGGGGAAAGGAATGGCCTGATCTTAGTTAGCTGTCTGAGTTGTGCGAAGCAGGATTGTAATACTTTGGTCACGTGAGCATCAAAACACAGCCTTGAGTCAAAAATGACTCCTCGGCTGTTGGCTTCTTTTTCTGGACAAGTTTGGATAAAGCATCCAGATTAGAGGAGAGATTGTTTACAATGCTTTAATTTCTTCCAGACAGGACATAATATGTGAGACATCAGTGACACCAGGCCTTAACCGGACATACTTTTGAGTGTTGTCTGCGTAACAGTGGAAGTTGATGTCAAGTCTACACAAGATTTGCCCCAGGAGTAACATGTAAACAGTAAATACGAGGGGACCCAAAACAGACCCCTGGGTGACCCCACAGGAGGAGGAGGCATCTCCAAGTATTAAAGACCCCTTTGATGGAGAAGAGATAAACTTTTCCAGAGCACACAGTATTCTTCAGATGGCTGATAAAGATATTATGGTCCACTGTGTCCAAGGCTGAAGTGAGGTCAAGGAGAATTAAAATGGAGTACAGTCCAGGGTCGGCTGTAAGCTGCAGACAGCAGAAACTACTGAAATTTTTCAGAAATCCGACTGTCATTCATAAAAGAAATCAGCTGATTGGGCTTTTTTTTTCTTTTCTAAAATCTTAGATGACTAAAATGGCAGCTTGGAGATGGATCTAAAATTTCAAATCAATTCTAAAATGAGAATTATGTGTTTCAAAACAGTCAATTAAAATCTCTGAACAGTTTGTTCCTTGTTCACAATTTCTCATTAATTTAAGCAAAGTGCATGTGTTTTTGGCAGACGTGTGCAAAAGACCAAGTGCAATTTTCTACAACTTGCACAATAACCACTTGCACGTGACTTGCTGATCAAAATTGATGAGCTGATTCTCAATAAAACTGCCAAACTTCTAAACCTTCTGTCATCATTTGAGCCATCACATGCAAAGTGATCCATATATTTCTATAAATATCTATGACACTTAAAGTTTTGAATGTCTGCTAAATTGGTAAATGAGCTGTTTGGTGACAGTAATGAACTAAGAATCGTATGGATGGATGGATGGTCAATTTGTGGCAAATTTTGTGGCAAATTGTCTACATATGACTTTACATAGAAGATAAAATTTTCTGTTCACAGTACATCAGAGGCTGTATTGTATGATCTGGCTCAGTGTGCCCGCTGCACAAAGTGATTTTTCACATGACATGTAACCAGGGGTAAAGTGGAGGGTAAACCCAAGTGGCATGTTTGAAACAGGAGGGGGAAATCCCAGTGGTCAGGGGGCTGCTCCTAGTAGCTAAAATATTTGGATCAACCGTCTGAAACTTAGCTTTTAAAAAACCAAGTTGGGATGCAAAGTGAAAGTGCAGCAGCGCTTTCCAGGGCTGACAGAGAGATTCTATTGAAGTGGGTTAATGTTGAATAAAACAGCGAGAGCTCGACACAGGAACAAACTACTCACCTGCTGAACTTCTGCAGAACCAATTTGACTATTTTCCAGGCTCATCCTTATTAACATAATCGTCTCCCTCAACCTCAAAGCTCAACTGTTTCCATGTGAGGGGCAGTTTCCTTCACAGCACGTTCACCTCATATTCAGATACAGTGGAAGTGATTAAACGTCAGCATGAGGAAAGCCCACCTCATGAGTGACACACACGCGCCCCCAACAACCACAGAGCTTCACAGGGCACACAGTTTATTATGTTATTATTTGTGTGTGTGTGTGTGTGTGTGTGTGTTTGTGTGTAAAGCCACAGCCTGAAACAAACGTAACACCGGTTTAAATTCGAAGGCTGGCAGCGTTTGATGTGAGGAAGAAGCTCTAGGTGGATGACATGAAAAGACTTAAGACTTACAGTATCACTCACTCAACAGTCACATGGCTGCTGGCAGGGAAAATGTCTCCTCACAATGAAGAAAAACAGCTCTTGTGGTCTCACCCACACTTTCTCAGTGTACTTATCGGTGTGACAAAGATATCTGTGTATCAATCCGTGCATCTATCTGTCTCTCTCTCTATGTTTCTGTCCATCCATCTAATCGATATGGGCCATCTGGCTGGTGCATTAACTTACACTAGTTCTTTTAAGCATTTTTAAAATCAAAGGTTTTCCAAGTTTCGACAAATTACAAATGCAAAACACTTGAAATATGAAGACATGAAGCTGTAATGTTAATCATTTAATTTCCCAGATTTTTGAGGCAGTCTTTCATCCAGCACAGTGTCTTTAATGTCAAGCTCATATTTAAAAAAGAACCTTAATTAGTGCTTTATCTTTATGGACAGGTGTGCTGGAAAAGGTCCAGATGGATGGATGGATGGATGGATGGATGGATGGATGGATGGATAGATAGATAGATAGATAGATAGATAGATAGATAGATAGATAGATAGATAGATAGAAAGGGGTCTCACAAAAAAACAATCAAAAATTGATCGAAATGAGCTTTCAAGTAATTGAAATTAAAGGTTGAATTGATGATATTTTCTTTCTCTCCAGCCCTGCCTGGTCCATATCCGGAGAAAAACACTTCAAAGATGGTACAGCAGAACTTAACCAGCCATTATATTACACTTGATACCATATAACCACATTTTAAAGTAAGAATTTGAAAATGTAAAGTACAGGCAGGGCATAAAACTAACGATCTGTTGATCTTTACAAATTTACATCCAAAAATTGAATCAAATTGTGATCAGCAGTTATCATTAACATCTCTTATGTAGACATATTTCATATTATTACAGCTGTGTTTTTACTGTATTTTCATTCATTATCTGTTCATGCTGTGTATCAGGAAGCGTTAGTTGTTGACAAATACATTAATAAACACTAATATCTGCTTATAACTATATTAAAGTGTTATTAACCGTTTATTAAACCTATATAGGGTGTTAAAGTTAAGTGCTATCAATCAGGATTTTAAAAGATAGTTATCAATTATGGCAGTCAAATATGAGCACAGGTTGTGAAACAAAATAAGAAGACATTTATATATTAACTTCAACCAATATATTGTAGTTACAATGAACTACAATCCCCTTGGTTGATATTTGATTAAATATTTCAGATGTTTTCAAAGTCTAAGACTGTGAGCCTCCACTCAGACTTGTATGTCTGTGGGACTGTTATTATGTTTTTGATCCCACAGACACTCGCCAATTGAGCCAAGTAGTCTAATATTGCTTTCTTACACAACTTCAGACAACATCAAAAACAAAAAAAGAAGTCTGTCCAAAGGCATTTATTCATTTCTAATTCTGCAAAAGTGGGAAAAAACAATATATACTGTATCTCTGATCTGTATCTGTAACCAAATTGCATATATTTAGAATATTCTATGTGATCTCCTTTTGATAACCACTGTAATAACAAATGTAATATTTTCCAATTCTCTTCACCGTGCTTCCCCTGAAACTGTTTGGAGCCCCCCTGAGGAGGCCTTCCTCCCACCTCGTAAACCTCTGAAAAATGCTAAATTGTAGGCTGTTAAACAAACATTTGACCGGCAGTGTAGGCCTGTTTCTTTTGCAGTGACACAACGAGCACTGACGAAAAGGAAACAGAGAAGAGAGAAAGAGGAGAAGTGGATGATTCATTTTTCATGAATATCCATCAGAAGACGATGATACCATTTAATAGCCTCGTTCTCATCAGAACTGATAGTGATGATGATGATGATTGTGAGGAGAGATGTGACTTAACCAGTGGTTGTGATCGCAACTAACTGGCAGTGACGGAGTGAGGGTGTGGTTTGGCGTTGCACTTTTGCCATTTCGGTTTCAAAGCAACAACAAGAGCTTCCGTAAATGATCCTGAGGTGATTTGTAAACAAGTGACATGCAGTGTGTGGAGAATAATTGTAATGAAGCTTACTGCTTATTTGGCATAGAATCATTCTTAAAAATAAACAACAAAAACTTGATTTTAAGGTACAGATATAGTATGTCTAAATATTAGTGTTACTGTGCACAGCCCTGTAGTCTGCTTGTATCTTGTGTATGTTCTGGTTTACAATTTCAATAATGTTACAGATTATTACGTGATGTATTTGATGTGAAGAGGGAAACAGGATGAAGAAGAGAGAATCCGTGGGAGGAAGTGGGTCTCCCTGTTTACATCTCTGTCTTACAGTTTCCAGGCTGACACAGACAGACCGCACCAAAGTCTGGTTTGTAGCTGAAGTCACATGATCAGCAGAGAAACTACGAAACACTCCACTCTCCGCCCCCAGCGTTATATACCCCGTCAACCCAGCTCAAAAAAACACATAGAGCACAGACTCAGACACACAGAGGGTGGAAAGCAGAGTCGCATAGAAGATCAAACGGTGGAAAGACATTAAAGAGAAACGTATCGATAGCAGAGTGAAAACAAGCAACGAAAAGATGTTGTTGGAGTATTTCTTCTTTGGAGTGATTGCCTTTCTTATAAGAGGTAAGTTTATGATTTTTTTTTAAATTTAGTTATAAAACTTTCATCAGATACACACTTGTTTTGCAAGCTAAGGTGCACATTTTCTTTCTGAAGTTGACATTATTTGTGTTTCTTCCTCAGGGGCTCAATGTGAGGTGATTGAGGTGTTTGCTGAAGCAGGCTCTCAGGCTGTCCTACCCTGTAAATGCAGCCCTTTAACCCCATATTCCCCAGCCATTGTCTGGTATAAAGTCAACACAGGGTAAGAAGACACAGTTTTTGTTTGCTGACTCTGCTAACTCAGCTCCAAACACCCATAAATCCCTCAGTTTCCCTCAGGTTTTTCAAACTTAAGACTTTTATCTGCCTATACGCTGATGACACTGTGTTGTTTGTGACACCTTCCCTCTTCCACAGCACTGTTTGGAGAAAAGAAAAGAGCGGTCTGCAGTACTGGCGCACTAGCTGGTCGTCCAAAGGGAACCACCGCGTGCAGTGCCCCCACTCCAAGTTTGACCAGGGCGATTACAGCCTGCAGATCAATGACGTGAGGGAGGCGGACGGAGGACGGTACTCCTGCAGGGTGGACAACGAAGGCCGTGCTACTGAAAATATTGTCGACCTCAGGATCATTAAAGGTAAGAAAATAATATGCTGCATTCAAACCCCAGATGTTTTGACTGTCTTGCATGTTTCCTCTTCAGCACTGTGACCACTCCATCAATTTCATAAATCAGTGCCAAAGATATTAATTCCACCAATTAATGATGTTCAAGCCCCAGATGAACCAAGGTTTCTGCAGGCCTTTACCAAGGTCTTTAAAAGTCTAAAATAGTCCAGTAATCTGAATTTTAGGCCATAAAATGTCTTAAAATTTAAAATATAAAATGTTGCATTGATCACACTGTAACAACCAAGAAACAAAACAAATAATGACCCAATTTTTTGCCAGTATGAAAATGAAATAGATGTTAAATTACACTCATAATGGTCTTAAAATGGTCTTAAATAATCTTAATAAGGGGTCTCACTTTGTTACATATGTAGGTCATATGTGTACATCTGGATCAGAAGTTAGCTGTAATAAATGTTAATAATCTCATCCTCGACTTTATCCTTCGCAGTGTCCGTCTCTTCACCGGTTCCCGTATGGGAGAGCGACATTTCAATCACCTGTGACGTGACTCCCTGGCCTTATGGAGCCACTGTGCAGTGGATGTTGAACAACAGCCCATACGGTCGCTCGACCTCAGACGGCAATACCGATAAAAGCGTTGTGATGGCAAAGGCAACTGACAGACTGACTGGGAACTGGACCTGTGTCGTTAGCTACAGGGGCCAAGAGGGGCGAGCTTCAGCAACCCTGAGCGTGAAAGGTAAGAGTCAAAAGCCAAAATAAGCTGCTTGGCTCCTCTTTTTTTTTCACAGCAGATGTTCTTAAACTCACATCCGTCATTTCCTTTCTCTCGCAGGAATCATCGAACCATCCAAGGACAACACCAAAGTGTATGCTGCCGTGGGGTCTGAGGTCGCGCTTCCCTGTGTGTTCTCCCCTGATTTGGTCCCCTCTGCAGCAGCCTGGAAGAAGGTGAAACCTGGGTCTTTTGTTCCCGGCAGCCTTCCCGCCTCTTTCTCTGCACCCTTGCTGTCCTCTCAGCCCCCCGTGGATCAGTCCGCCGGTTTGAAAGAGGTTGCGTTTGAAGACGAGGGCACGTATGAATGCTCCGCGACCGTAAAAGGACAACGTTTGGCTCGAAATATGCAGCTTGTCGTTGCCAAAAGTAAGCTTCTGTTGATTCAGTCTGAGTAAACTTCCACTCAGTCTATTTTTGTGGCGTCAACAATAAATTTTATTGTCTTGTTTTTCTCTCAGTCGACAGCAGCAGCACATCAAAGAAAAGAGGCTCCATGAGACTGACCTGCCAGCTGACCGACACGAGCGAAGTCACCGACTACGAGTGGGTTCATGTGG
>JAJHUR010110093.1:3892-40728 GCA_027495735.1 Lutjanus campechanus | reverse complement strand
AATGTATAGGGCTGCTGTGCGTCATGACCGGAGCTCTTCCTCACCATAAATGCCCCGTCCTGAAACAAAGAGCATTCACAGTCAAGTTCAGCAGGGGGTTATGGGATATAATCCACATGCTACTCATTTGGATGACTGGGCTCTCACTTTATTTGAGCGGAGCAAGACATCGTCAGCAGTCCTGCGGTCACATGCAGCAGCATACCAGGATTTCTTATACATATCTGCGTCCTGAAATACAGTAAATGAAGAATAGCAGAAGTACAAATCATCAGTCTCAATGTACTGTATCAATACAGTTCAGTATATAATTATATATATATTATACAGACTTATAGTATAGGTCATTTATTCGTCTTTACAATATAAGGAGGAACACACCTTCTCTTGATCTACTGATCCATTTTCAGCAGAAACACCTCTTCTGTCAGCGGCTTCTGAGACAACAGAGAAACATAATAATAATAATGGTGTTTTATTTGATAATGTAGACATGTAACATTTTATTTTTGAACTTCTGTCACTTCATGTAAAAGTACAAAACTCTCATGCACGTGTGTGTTATCCTGCTGTGAGAGCTGCCAGCAGGAGCTGTACTTACTGAGGGAGGTAAACTGTGGAAGAGGAATTCTGCAAGAGAGACCACAAGCAGAGTCAACCACAGTAAATACATACTACAAAGCTGTTTTAAATTAAAGGCCATTTTCCTCAGTTGAGAAGAATCAAAAATGCGTGCGCGTTTAAATATATTGCACAGCGTAAAACTTTGCATTGCATTTCTTACTTTGGTCGTTTCAAGTCCAGTGAAAAGGCTTTTGTTGCAGGCTTCTGCTCAGGCAGCATTCGGCCTGTGGAAATCCAGACATATGGTAATTAGGCTATGTTTTCTGTTTAGTAATGAGTAGAAATTGAAGCCAATCCACAAATTAAATATGTAAATAGGTCTTTCAGTTGTTTCAAGGCGTGTACTATACATCTTGTACACCCGCTACATTGCATTTTACGTAGATTATAACAGAATCAGAAAACAGAAAATCTGTAATCACGTCTACTTCAATTTAATCCTTATTATCACTGTATGTCAGTTAGCACTTGTATGCATGCGCAGCCTAATTTTTTAATTGAAAATGTACTGTTTTTACCAGTCACCTTTTCGTACACTTGTAAAATATGTAAAATGTATAAAAATCTGGAAAATGTGTAAACCTTTAATATGTTTTAAATACCAATACGATTACTGTGGTTTGTCTGGTTCTGCTTACATTTGTTTAAGATATGCATTTAGATTTTTCTGACTGTGTAGAGAGAAGTGTAATTTCATTGCATATGAGTACAATGACAATAAAGATATGTCTGATTCTGATTCAAGTATATAATTAAATTAGATCATCACCAGAGCTCACTTAAACCTGCATATTATTGCATTCACATGGAGAATTCATTTATAGAAAACCCACTGAGTAAAAAGTGTACAGGCAACATTTCAGAGCAAGTTTAATTGTTCATCAGGAAAAAAAATATATAAGGGCGAGGCACTAACTGGGTGATTTCACAAAGTTATTGAGCTAAAAAGCTCAATCTGGTGTGACTAATAATGTGTACATTCAGTGTCTGAATAAATGTTAACACTTACTGTCAAATTCCCTTGGTTTTAAATCTGGCCTCTGCAAAAGAGTCACAATTCATGATTTTCAGCATCAAACAGAAGTACACACTGTAAATTAACACAGTTCAGCCCTGATGATTGAATTTGTTATTTGGAAAAGTATGCAGAACTCTTGGTTTATAGATTCTTTGATATTCCTACCGGTTTTACAGGTGGTTTGGGAGACCTCCTGAGAGAAAAAAAAGGAAATCATAATACAAGTTATTCCCCTCTTAAAGCTTAAATAGGTTGCAGCATACAGTATATAATTAGCTAAGTGATGCTTACTCTCTGGCTATAGGTTTGGGAAGGGGTGGAGGAGGACCTTTAGCAGATTTATTACTGGAACCTAGAGGGGCAAAAAATGCAGTGGTAAGTAATCGTCCGGTTATGACCGTTATTACAGGCATGTTACAATTGTTCATTTATTGTAGGGAGATATCTCCTTCCACTGGCCATCCTGTAGATGGCGTTAAATGCTAGATAGATTCATGGCAGCTGTTTCGCTTCATAAAAATGAAAATGGAAACAATTCACTTATTGTTTGATTTACAGTAACACTCACTTTCATCTGGATCACAAACTTCATATTCATCGTCATCTGTTGGCTCCTGGACCTAGAAAATTGCAGCATGTCAATAAGTCAGTGTCCTCACAACTGTGCAGCTTAAATCTCTGCAAAACACCTCTTTAAAAATGAAATCTTGCACATTCGTCATCACTTACAAAAGTAGGAGACCTTCTTATATTCAGTCTGAGGAAGAAAAATAACTCATTATTAGTGTTGTGATAGGAATGCAATGTAATAAGGTCATAAGATACAGAGAGAGTTGCACTTAATAAAGCTGCAAATAATGACACATCCTTCAGGCCTCTGAATGAAATGATGTCAGTGTTGTCCGTCCTACCTGGGGCTGGGTTTTGGTGGTAAAGAATGTGATTGTGCTGTGGGGGATGGACACAGTCTGCAAGGACATGATTAGTCTCAGACTGAAGTCTAAATCATTTCAAAAACATTTTACAGTGTGTGTGTGTCTGTAATTACATAAATTAGCATAGGTTGCGACAGTCTCAAACTGACCTGTTTGCTGGAAGAGATAATGAGTTCTCCTGTAAAGAGGCCATAAAAAGGAACCACAGTGAATTCCACATATGGATGTACCTCAAAAATACTTTTAATTGCTGTTACATAATGAGCCTACCTCTTGGTCTGGAACTTCATAAACGTCTGAAAAATAAGTAAAGCCAAAATCAGGCACACATTATACGAGCACAAAAGTTTTGCTCTGGTGCTGGATTGCGTTATTTTAATTACTTTTAACATTTCTTCAGCTGACAGCAGTACAGAACATAATAGAGTCTTCCTTTTCTTTGTATAGCCAAGTTAACAGTATGGCTTTAATATTTGGCCCAAGCTGAAATATCTCAACAGCTACTGGATGAATTGCCATCTAGTCAGTTTTAAGTCTGACATTGTGTACTGTCATTCATTCTTCCTTTATCATGCTAATGACTAATGATCCCCTGACTTTTCCTTGAGCACCTCCATGAGGTTTACATCTGTGGTTTTGAGGATTTGGTACATGCAGTCATGTTGTCCTTTGGGATGACTTGTAATTACTTTAACTAAATTCCTAAACCTTTCATCTAAGGGCATCATCAGGACAGAATTTTGATTTGCACTTTAGTTTATGATGAAATATTTGCAAGACTTACTGGATGTACCAATTGGGGCAGTTGTGTCCTTCACTTTTGGCAAGTACACTGACTACACCTACATAGTTAGCATAGTTAATAATTTGATTGCTAGAAGTTGTAAAAAATAATATACAAACCTAATCTGATTTAGAATATAATTGAATGACCATACAAACACAATTTTATATTAGAAAAGTACTTAATTTAATTTTTACTTAATTTGTGCTAAACCAGTTTTCCAGGCGATATTTCATGCAGAGCGGACAAATCTTGTAGATATTTCTCAGAGATGTTTAGTACTACACTGGCATAATGTGGACATCGTCGCTATTGATACTGTGTCACCTGACTTTTCAAAGCCTTTCAGAAAGGGCTTTCTGTCCCAAAGTCCCAAAGTCCCAAAGACTAACTTCTTCCATGAACTGTTTCAGATGGGACTGACTGCAGAGTTGTGATGGGCACTGTTTAGGACCAGTAACTCTAGATTGACCCCTTGTGAACGGATATTGGTTATTGTTGTACCTACCAGGACTGGGTGGACAGTGTTGTATAGGTGTTCGCAATATGGGAGGGTCCCTCCCTGCTCTGCTCCCCCCACCATGCATTATGGGATCTGAGGAAGGGCATGGAGATTATTATTATATTTTTTATAGTCTTTGCAGCTGTAGTACCCTTATCGCTGTCTTTCTTCTCTCTATTCTGATTTGTATCTTACTGGGAGGTGGATTCTCAGCAGGTTCTACGTAGTTATCATCATCGTTACTGCCGTCTGGATTGATGTAGTCTTCCTACCAAACAATAAAGACAGCATATTGTGAAGAAGTGAGCTGGTGAGTCAGATGCCCACGCTCATTGAATGTATTTACCAACACACAGGACATGGTGAAATCAAGACACAGTAATGTTTGTGGTAGTCTTAGCAATGCACAGGCCTGCAGTACAGTATTTATGTGAGCTTGAGGTGGGAATCAAAGTTGCTTTACTTCATCAGTTTCCACATGGCTGGGTTCAGGGGGCAGTTGTTTGGAGGCTTTGCTTGGGCGGTGGGGCTTCTTGGGTGGCCGGTGGGGTCGGTTATGGCAGTTGTCTGGAAAGGAAAAGCAGAAGCGGAAAGAGGACATTAGCATTTGCATGAAGCACCATTCTGAAGCCATCTGTGTGTCACGGCCATGGCTCAACAGCGTCGACTGAAAGGGGCTAAATAAACTAATGCAACTTCAGCAGGAAGACAGTGACGACCATAAAGGAGACACCAAAACTGTGTGTGAAAAGGAATCAAAGCTCATGTGGATGTAGTTTTGTTGACATAAAAATCAACACTCAGCCACGTATGGTGAAATATAAGGTTTAAAGTACAGATATAAATAGTTCCTCATATCAGATGACTACTGACCAAGATACTCCCCCCTTGCGAAGGAAGCAGAGGGAGTTGCGGTGAAGACTCTGTGGCTGGGAGGAGGCTCGTAGCTGTCATCCTGCTCCTCACGAGGATCCTCATACATGTCATTATCCTGAGAACAACAGACTTGTAATGTTTCACACAAGTATCAACAGTTTAAATGACTTAAAATTCACATTTTCTCAACTTACATAATCAGGCTCGGACAGTTGGTCGTCATCTGTAAACATGGACATCAAAAGGGGTTTTGTTACAAAGAGGGAGAAAATAGCCGGTAAAAGCAACTGTGGATTACATTAAACCCAGAAAGTTAAAAAATATTAAGTACCTGTGTTCATCTGAGCAGGTGTGAGAACACATTTTCTAATTTTAGAATAAAGTCAACGTCTCTGTTGTGGAAGCAGTGGAGCGTGTCTCCTCACCTCTTGAACTAATGAATAATCTCTCAACCGGTGATTTAATCACTGTTTTTATGATGCAATTTGAACAGCAGCTTCAGATGATTAAGCACTGTATGTTTCTCAAAACAACACCTGCAAACAGGTGAAGTGAAATCTTTCACCCAGCTGATAATTTTACTTTTTGTGTTTTAAGTATATTTCGCTGATGATACTTTTGTACTTTTTCTTAGGAAGACTTTCAAAATAAAGGCACAAAAACTATTTGGGCAGCCTTAGGTGATAAAACTACCTCCTTAGGTTTAGGAATAAAAACTGCCTGGGTAGGTTACGGAAAAGATCATGCTTTGGGTTAACATAACTTTAAATTGGCCATCCTAATAATGTTTATCAACAGCTCACAAACTAATTATTAACCATTAAAAAAGTGTTATAAACAATTAGTCGGTCTCTCTATGTAATGACCTCTTAAAGGTTTTCAAATCATTTGGTAGTCATTAATGACACCCACATGCCCATATGTAGGCTACACTGAAAGAGTTATAGATCAATGTAATAACCCCTCCGGTCCATGTGTTTGTCAAAACATTCCCCTCCTACAGTGATGTGATTACAGAGTAAATTATGGGGGACTTCTCGCTCTGTGCGCTCCAAAGTTCATCAGTCTGATTGAAACAATTAAAAAAAAGTTGCTCTCCTTTTGGTACCAAATTTTCTTTCTGTATCCTGAAGTGTTTTGTTGCTGATTTTTGGTGGTGGGATAGTAACACAGAGAGGGAATTTTGTACTTAAAACTGTAACTTAGGAAAAAAAAAAAATCCACTTGATTTGGCAAACTCAGACACACAGAACATTAAATTGTTAATGCCTTCTCACGTAGTATGGACTATAGGGCTGTCACAATATCATTATGTAATTATTGTGGCCAAAAGAATGTTAATATGATATGCATACAAAATTTGAAAAAAAAAACAAAAATCGGTCAACTGCATCTTTAACTTTGTTAATTGTGCGTTTTCTCTATTTTTTGGCAAATGATTTTCACTCAAAATATGAGTGTAGGGAGGTGCACAGTCTGTCACTATAACTGTATGAAAGCATGCAGTTACACTTATACTGAAAAGGTGTGTGAGTGGGAGGTGTTGGGGAACATGAGAAAGTGAGAATGGAAAGAAAAGAAAAGTAAATTATTTAAGAGCAGACAGTATTTTTAAGGCTTCCAGGATCATTTTCACTGCATTATCATATGTGCATTATTAACACAATATCAATATCTCATAGATCTGTATATTGCGACACCTTGTATGGACAGCTGGACTGAATATGGTGACCAGTAATTCTTTCAATATACATATTGGAATTTGTGCATTGTTTTAAGATACTTGAATTAAGACGTTCTGGATATTTGTGCATCAAACACAGGACAACATTCAATTGAGTTTTCAGTATAATAAATTTAAGGCAGATACTATTAGCACCCACATGTCAGTTGACAACAAAGCTATTTGCACCTGCTGTGGAATAGCCAATGGGTCTATTTTCACCTGGGTGTGTATAGCCGAGCATGGCAGAGACAAGCACCCAGGTCTGCGTAGCCAAGAATGTTGTTTGTCTCTGCCAAATGGGTGTAAATAGCCACACTGATATCCTTGTAATTAAGCTATTTACACAGCAGAGACATGATCTTTTCCTAAACATAAGGAAGTAGATTTGTTTCCTCAACCCGACCAAATAGTTTTGTTTCCTAAACCTAACCATACTATGACTGAAAAATGAAAATGACAAACAAATGAACTAACAAACCTTGAAAATAATAAGTCAACTAAATCTGAAACTAAAAACCCCCAGTCTCCCTGGTTAGGACCGAAACCCAATTCTCCTCGGGGAAAATCCGGTGTTAGATAGACAGATACTTTGTCGCTTTTCACAGCTAAACTCAAAAGCTGGGTGTAAATAGCTGAATAGCTGCCATGTGACATTTTTCACCTGTGTGTAATCTGTAAAGTGAAATAATTTAATAACCACCTGCCACAGTGTGATCTACAGAGACGTCTCTCGCGGAACCAGTGAAACTGACTCTGTTCTTACCTCTGTAATCTCTCGCAGGTACTTTTGGAACTGGTTTGTTCTTCAGTCTGCCATACAGAGAAATAGTGACATCAGCAGCAGGTACTTGACAGTGATTTGAAATTATGAAGACATCTCTTTAGTATCACTGAACTGAGATTTAAATTACTTGTGGAATTGTTTTACTAATGATACTTTGTGTTGGCGCAAGGACCGTTTCAGACACAGACACCTGGGCTGTAAATCTGTGAGCGAAAGGTCCATATTTACATAAGCACAGTTAGCAGACTGTTTTACCAGACAGCATGGGAATAATGTGTCATTGTCATATCTATCCTTAAGTGTCTTAAATTCACTCATTTCAGGAAAGGAAAGTGAGAGAGCAGCCATCTGTTTAAGTTATTTTTGGTTTGTGGGCATCTCTCTTATTCCAACGGTTGTGAAAGAGGAATTGACCTCGTCCACTCATGCATATACACACCACACAGAAAGTTTTTAGGTCTCCAGACTTCTCACAGGTCTGTTTCCTACCTAACGACGCACACACACAGACACATTTAGACTGATATATTTCCACCTTTCTTCCATGTCTAATGGTGCTTCAAAAAAGTGCAGTAAAGAACTGGACTGACCTTCTTATTTTATTCAGTAAGCTGCCATCGTTTTTCTTGATGTCTTGAACAATCTTCTGAAGCTGCCTGGAAAACACAGAATTTGACTTTGTCATTCAGAAAATTGAATATGCTGTATTATAGGCGGAACAAAAGTGTTAGACAAGTAGTTAACTATTATTTATCAACTCTCGAAGGGACTTTGGAAAGACAATTGCGGGATTCACATCAGTTGGTCACAATATAACATTTTTGACAAGATTTGTCTCTGTTTTGCCTCAAAAAAAAAAAAGACAAAAACAAAAACAAAAAAACCCCAAAACACTTTTCTAATCAAGCAGACTCAAGAAAACATTCAATAAGCTTTAGATGTTTAGTCGAACGAACAACTGTTTAGTCTGACAAACTACAAACAAATGTGATTTCTTTTTGCATTTTCTCAGTTTGAAAAGTCAGCTCCTCATTTTAGACAAAAAGGTTACATTTATTAAATTGCGGTATTAATAGATGGATGGAATTCAATACTAACTTTCATCATGGTTCCCAATAATTTTATTATGAAAACAAGCAACCACGACTTATCTTTAAGTGTATTATAGATTCACAGCAATTCTGAATTCTGTACAAAAGTCTTCAAGTTAGAAAAACTTGTGTTTGTAAGTTCTTAACTTGAACCAATAAAACCTGTATATTTATGTTAAATTAATGAGAAAAGATTCCACTAAATGTGATTTTTTACAGTGTTTGTGAATAACATAAAGAGGTTACAGCTTGCATTTTGTTGTACAATCCTAACTAAATGAACCTTGTACAGCAGAATTATTGTTGCTTTGTGTTTTCAGGTATTAGCAAAAAATGATATTGTATCATCGTCCACTTCAAGTTCAAGTTCTTTATTTGTAATTTGCACAATAATCACATGGAAGCAGAAGAGGGAGCAAAGAAAAGGAAGCAAAATATCAAATCAAACTGAGGCTCTTACCGGATTTTTGCTGTAGCAGGAGCGGCAAGTTTACCTAAAGTGTCCATATTCATGTTTAAAATCCTCGAGTTTACATTTTTGGGCCTCATACATTCAGTGTGTGCTGCCAGATTGATTGCAGAAATGTAAATGAACGCTGTGTTTGGCATGTCTTTGCCACTGAGGGGAGGGACTTTATAATAACCAGCCTCTAAGAAAAATCACTTCTCTTTTTCCTCTCCCTGTCACACACACACCACACACACACACACACACACACACACACACACACACACACACACACACACACACACACACAACAAACCACTTACATCACATGTCTCTTGACTTGCCTCAATTCCACATCCATCAAAACACCGCCATTTTAGCTCCTGCTGATAACACATCACCTGAATGAGATCACTGGAGGAAGCCTCATCATCTGCAAAGAACTTTGATTTGATGAACTTTTATGTTCAAATGCTCCTCAAGAGATGATGTCATTGCTAGACACCCTTTTCACACATAACGGTCAGGTGCTAGCATGTTAACCCAACATTGTTTTTTGCTTTAAAACAGGTCAGTATGTAAAGGTCATAGATGGTGTGTCATGGAAAGTACCGTGTCGTAATCCTAAGTACTTTCTGTATAAGGGCGATTGAAAATGACTGTGCAGCCTTTCCTGTTACATGGCAGCATGATCCACTACAGTGTGTGCGTGTGTGTGTGTGTGTGTGTGTGTGTGTGTGTGCGGGGGATTTTTTTTTTCTTTTTGCAAAATTGACATCTACTCTACCTTGATCACAGTGAACCACATTTGAGGAGGTGACCAAGACCCTGTCTGTGGTGAGAAACATCCATATCTTTCAAGAATTAAGAGAATTTAAGAGACAGCGTTGGATTTTTAAGGAACTGTGTATGATTCATGATGAGGAAAAAAAGCCTTTAGTCAGCGTTTGGTTGGGAGCTGCTCAGCGGGAAATGAATATGAAGCCACTTATATGCTTATGGGAAATTTAAACTCCTGTCACTTCAGTAAGTCTTTTCCAGCTCATTCTCTTTATGGAGCTATGGTATATAGCCCTGTCACAGACAGGGGGAACGCAAAAAGGCAAAAGTTTGGTTTATTATGTGAAATAGCTGAAAGTGTTGTGTTATATAGCAAATGACCTTATGTATGTTAACATTTCAAGTTTAAGAAATTACATAATTTTGTGTGGATAGGCTTCATGCTATAGCAGTAACATGTAACTTCCTGGTTCAGCAAGTACATGATTAACCACATAAAAACAGGAACTCAGAGAACCAAGTATGGAAGTCCAGGACTGACAATACCATGTTGAAATTATTCAGTTTAAATGTATCTGTATGTGTGCTTGGTATAACTATGTTCATATTTTATATTTCATTTGCAAGGTCACAAGTCAGGGAACCAGAGGAATCTTCAAGCTCATATTTTATTTGCTCGCTTTGATTTCCATCCTTCCTGGAATGTGTCGGGTCAATCATCTAATATTGGGGCGGGTTTGGTTGGGCATCAGAGAAGCAGCGGGGAATAACCACACGTAGAGACAGAATATTTTCACGTCTCACAACTTTGTGAATTAAGTGTTCAACCAAACCAGTGCTGGCGATTGTTGGAACAGTGGAATGACAAATCAAGATGGTTCTGGTGAGTTTTATTTTGTTTCTGTTGAGTTTGAATGAAGTGTGTTTTATGATGATCTGCGAGGTAAAAGTACTTTTTTGTATCAGTTTGGTGGCTTTTAGAACAATGTAACAGCTGTTTCTGGTTAAACAAAAAGGAACTTACTTTTTCTCTAAGGGTCTGTTTCTGTAGGGATTAGCAATGATAATTAATTGATGATCAATTAACTGGAGAGTGGGGTTGGACTGGGGATTGAATAAAAAACGAAAGTTAAACGATTGACTGTTAATGTTACCAATGATCGATTAAGGAAAGTGCTTACAATTTGCAACCTTAGTAGGGATCCTTTACACAATGCTGTCAGACAATTAGAATAACAATCTGAGGCTATCAGTGACAAAAGCACTGACATTGCAGCCTGTTTCGTAGTCAAGGTGATCTACTGGACAAGTTTCAAACCTTTTCTATTATCATTTAGACACCAATATATGTATGTATGTTCACAGACCTACTGATGCTACATAATCATACCTTATCTTAGCTGTAGTCTGTTTGCAATTTTCTATCACCCGCCCACGCTATGCTCCATCACGTCACATGTTTCGTGGTTCTGAATGGTTGTAGGTCTGTCCGGTTGCATCCAGAGGAGTTTTGGTCTGTGCCCACTAATAACTAATAACTAAATCTAGAATTAACTGCGAGGTTCCAAACTAAATCTCTTTTGCCAATTGGTCTGGTGGAAACAAACAAACAAACACAAAAAATTATGTGTACTTGAAGGTATAATCCAGTTAAGATGAAACTGAATGTTAAATGACTTACGCTATGCTAACTTAAAAAATATCTAAATGTAAACATGCCGTTTGCCATTTTAGTTTGTCAAGATTTAATACTCATATTTAACCAGAAGTAGAATTTCAATCTTTTTTTGCCAATAAAGTATTCAATTTCATTTAGATTTTAGCACTAATTATGCATTTTCAAACACAAAGATGCATACATGTATATTATGTCATTTTATTTACGTGTTAAAAATTAAAATTGATGTGCAGAAATTGCAAGTAAAGTTTTTGTCTGACTGACTGATTTCCCTTTAATTCTGTCAGAGATGTTTATGAGACACGCACATATACACATGGGGATACATAAACAGGAACACACCTCACAGACAAGAACAAACAATGTGCAGGTGCAGTCACGCACACACGCACGCAAAGACACACACATACATATATTTCGTGAATAACAGTGTTCCTGAAATGTTTTACTCTCTGTGGTAATTAAAAAGGAGATAAGAGAAGCAAAGAACGGGAGGAGGGCGGTGAGGTGAGGAGACAGGAATCTAAGATTGAGGTGTGTGATGACAGTGGTGTGAACGTGTAACTTACGGTTGGTGGATGAGACTAAACTTGCTCATGTCGCTGTCAGACAGGTTCTGTGAAAACAACAGAGGAATCAACTGTAAACACATGATGGTGACAAGTTGGAGGAAAATGATAGACTACACAATTCAAAAATGACTGATTCCTCGCAGCAGAGCATTGTGTTACTACAGAACTGCAGCAGTCGTGCATCATCACTTCACCAACAGGAGATGGCAGCATCTCACTAAGAGCAACCCTTGTGTAACCCTCATGTTATTTCTACACTAAACCAAAGAAGTAGAGAAATTACTTTATTAGTACAGACACACAGGAGAGGAGCTGCAAGTTCAGAGATGTTTAAAAACATTATTATTATTTAAATGCATATATTCACAAGTAGAGGCACTGCGACTACATGAAGAAGTTGCTGGGTTTTGATAAATGATAGGATATTATTTATCATTTGATAATGCATTAACGTAACCATGAGTGACTTACACACACTGGTAGTTACTCAGTTTGTTTGAGGGGCAGGGGCAAAAACAAAACAAAACAAACAAAAAAACAGCACGGCAAACGTTTTGACGCAATTAAAATTGTTTTATTATGACTTAAAGCACAACAAATATTACATCTCTGAACTAAAACCACACACTGAACCATTAAACCATTTAGAGGCATGTAGAGGCCAACTGAATTTCAAGCATTTAGGGTAACCTAGTGTGCACTTTGTCTTGTTTTTTCCACTGGAGGAACACTGTAGAGGGCACTTTGTCATGTTTTGTCTACTTGAAGGACACCCTACAGGGCGCTTTATCACGTTTTGTCCACTGGAAGGGCACCATAGAGGGCATTTTATTACATTTTGTTCACTGAAAGATCACTCAAGAGGGCAGTTTATCTTGTCTTTTTCACTGAAAGGGCACCCTAGAGGGCAGTTTCTCCTGTTTTGTCCACTGGAAGGTTGCCCTAGAGGGCACTTTATCACATCTTGTCCACTGGAGGGGCACCATAGAGTGCACTTTATTACATTTTGCACACTGGAAGGGCACTGTAGAGGGCACTTTATCTTCTTTTGTCCACTGGAAGGGTACCCTAGGGTACTTTATCACATTTTGTCTCTCATCCAAGAGGTCCCTTTTGCATTGATTTTTCTTGAGTCCATCTGTGATCACCAAGGACTGAGAATTGAAGACACAATCTCTAAAATATGAAGAAAAGATAAAAAAATATCTGTTTTGTGTGGTGTCGTCTAGTTTTCCCTGGTTTTGGTGGCGACCTTCAGGTGAAGAGCTTGCTCCTCTAACCACACAGTCTTTTTAACCGTCACCACCTTACACAATTTCATAAATGCTCAAACATTTAAAAAGTTTAACTGAGTGCCCGCTGCATTGTAATTTTCTGTTGCATTTAATGTCTGCCTTTGCAGTGAGGCAATTGTGATTCGTAAATGAAAGGATATGATTACCATAAAATATGCAACAAATCCAGCTAAATTATGTATTTCCCTCTTCATTCATAATTCATTGCTCCAGGTCGTTACTTGCTCTGTCTCTTTTCTGTCGTAATGTAATGAAGATCCATGACAACAAATGTTTTTGAAAGCTTGGATATGGTAAGTTTAAGTTTGTAAGATGTCATATCAACAAATAAAGAGAGGCTTGTGATAAGAGCTTAATGCATGAGGTATGAGTCTAATATGGCTGGTAATTTAGGTATGAATAATGTATGGATGGCCCATTATCAACAGAGTATCCTGTGAAACAAGTGTAATGATGTATTATTAAGTTGCATACAGTTGATTATTTGGTAGTTTTTTTAAAGCTGTTTATGATTTAGATGAGATATTCCACAAGGAGGGGCTTGACAGTGCTGCTCACATTACCGTAGTGTGTGAATATAGGAACTCTGCTGCAACGAAAAGATGTATTACCTCTAGGAATAAAACCATAGTACAGTGAAAGCAGAGCCTCTGATTTAATCATTTGTAAATCAGAGTGTGAGATCACTTAATATGAAAGGCTTTACCTCCTTCAAAGAACTGAACCTTGGCCTCACAGATACACACTTGATCATCCCACCGGCTTACAGGAGAAAAAAAGGTATCGTATAAAACCAGACTTAGCCTTTTGACACAGAATAAAATATCAAATAGTCCGCCCCAGTGGATACTCCCAGGCACTGCTCCCACATTGAATTATTTATAGGAGTGTCTGTGCTCGTTCAAATGAGACACAACAGCTCTACAAGCTACAGCCTCTCCATTGTACTACAGACCAGGACCCCTCACTTAAAACAGAACTCAATCACATCTTCATTTTTTTTTTGTACCTCACATACAGTCCAATTAGCACACATGAACAAAAACGACTGTTTCTGTGGTTCAGAGTTTTTTTTTTCTTGGTTGCAATTAAGTGATTAAAAACAATGCCTGCCAATTTTAGGCTGAAGATGATTTAAATGAATGCTTCATTGATCCTTATATATGTATGTTTCCTAATTCCTTTAAAGCCACCATATGCAGAATACTAGAATTTGTGATACTGACAATATCTGGTGATAGCATCAACAATACTACAAGTCTAGGGTGAAGCTAGCGCCTTTGTGAGGCCATAGTTCAGCACAGCTGTAGTTTGATCTAAATTTTAACATGCTCCAACAATGCTAACACACTGTTCCTTACTCTTTGTTCACACACGGCCAAATGTGGCCAGCTACATTGTCGCCGAGTCGCCAGTGACATGCTGCATGCTCATTGACATCGAAGAGTGTTCGTGCGTAGAGTTAGTGAGCGTGGATTGTCAAGCTACATTTTTTTGTTGATGTCGCTATAAATAAAAAGGGCGGGGCTAAGTAAAACTGAAACTTTCTAACGGCAGGTCCATTGTTTGCACAGCACATGGAATTTTTGGAGAGCTGGGAAGTGAAAGTGGCGAAACAAAAACACATGATTTGTTTATGCAACACAATGTCATTGAAGGGCTGAAAAAAAGTTGAGGCCAGCTCAGTTTTGATTTGTTGCGCCTCCCACCTGACATGCAGCGACAGATGTTTTCTGGCTGACATGTTAGTTTAGTGCAGTGATTCTGAAGACTGTCAGGCAGGCCCCTCTGATGGAGCATGGGGCCGCCGCAGGTGGGGGTTGACAACCGGGGCAAAATACTATGTTAAATGAACATAATTAAAGTAGGGAAAATAAACATACAAGAGTTCACTGATGCTATCACTCTGACTGTTATTTCACTAACATTATACTTTTAAAAATTGTTTTTTTATTAGGGCATAAACTTTTTTTTGGCTTTTGAAGCCGGCTATGCTAGAAATAGTTTGGGACCTACTGATTCAGTGTGTCATCATGCCAACACTTAGCAGTGAGGTTGCAGCAGTATACTGGTTTCACACTATAGGCCTATTATGGCATAGAAATTGACGATTATCATCCCATGGACATTTACTTATCTATGGACTTATCTATGAAATTCTACTGCATTAGTGTTATTTTAAAGGAAGTTTGAATTCTACTGTTTTGTGAACTTATAATAAAAAGTTAATAAAAAGTTTTATTACTTTAGAGGTGATTGTAAGTGGCACTAGATGAAAAGTCAGGAACACCGAAGTCTTTAGGCTTAAACTTTTGAGCATTATGTTTTCATGGCAATCCATCCAATAATTGTAGAGATATGTCTGGACCATACAAAATATTGCCATCTCTGCAGCTATGCTACTAGCATGGCTACAAAGACATTTTGGGATGAACATAGCTTTCCAGGATTGTTTCTTTTGTATGAAATTATGATATCATTTAAAAGAAACTATGTAAACACACTAAAACAACATAACATAACATACTAAACATAGCAGCTTTAAATCATAGTAGCTATAACAACACAGTGTATACATATTCTAAACATGAACATATTTGCAATAGCTAAATCCATCTTCTTGAAAGGTCCAAGAGGTCTGTGCTATAAGAAGTCTCTGCAGATGTTGGGAAAGATGACCCGAGGCCCAAACACTCAAAAAACTGCTCACAGCTGCCAAAGTGTGAAGCACATAACCTGGCAAGTCGACATATTTTGCAGCTTTTTAGAAAGAGTTGTGTGCCGGTGTGAAATCTCAGTTTCACCCAAACACAGTCACATGGTTTTGGATGACCACTTTGGGTGCTTCGATGGGGTCGATGCTTTGAACATTTGTTAATGCTTTTCTTTGAAATGAGTCTCATTTCACTACAGAGAATACAGCTTTGCAGCCACATGCCCACAAAAGTGCCTTTGGTTCTTTCCCAGCAGCTGTGCAAGGTCTCATGACTGTCATCAGGTGAGAGACTTTCCGCATGTTCACAAATTTACATGAAATGTTCCAAAGTCACAAGTGTAACCAGCTAATTGTGGTTTAAGATGTTTTTCCTCCTTGAAGACACTAATACTTTGCTCTGCCTCCTTTATTACCCATTACAAGAAGAGCGTGTCAAGATTCAAATTAGATTTTGTGAAGCTACAGTTGGACTATAGCACCTAATCTCTGTTAAAGAATATATTTGTTCTGTTCTGTTTTCAGCTATGCACTGTAAAAATTATGTAAATATATTGTGAAAAATACAGGAATTTAGAGGAATCAGCTAATCTTTTCAAAGTAACTTCACATAAGTATACAATTTTTTATTTATTCAAGTTATTTAAACTTAAAATTTCTAGTGTTTATTTTCTGAACACTTTAAAACTTTTAAACATGAGTTCCTGTCACTTGAAGTGAAACAACTTGAAGTGAAACAACTCATTAAATTTAGTTTCTAAAGAAACATGATCAGCATATTAACAGACTTCTCAGCATGCACTGTTTGAGACTTAAAACTCTCCCAAGACTCTTCTTTTTTCTGTTTTTTAATAAGCTGCAGAAAGCATATACACGGAAAAACTGTTATACTAACCTTAAAAATTAGATGAACACAACACAACTTTGGGTCAGTCATACTTAATGATCTGATTGCTTTCAAATCAACAGTTTGCATTAATGCAACCTAAATTTTAGACGGTTCAACTTAAAAGCTTCCAATCTTCCAACTCAATTATTTGCTTTACCCAAAGTATAATACTGCTCCTTAACAACCTTATAGTATGGTTTCAGGAAAAGTATTTTTTTAATAGTAAGCTTATTATGTTATTTCAATTTAATAAAATATAATGAATATAACTTCTTATCTTAACATGACTTAACGTTGGCTTGACCTAACGATAGCTGCTTTCATCCAGTGAGCTGGCAAAACTTCAACAACACAATTTAACCAACTAAGGTGGAACACTTTATGTATAACATAATACATTATTTGATCAAAAAAACATAATTTTTTCTTGCATTAGACTCAACCTTCTTTCCGAGTCAAAAATAGAAAATGGTGGCTCAACTCCAGGGAAAAAAATCTCATAACATCAGATGAACAATAATAAGAGAAACCTAACTGATGCGCTTTTACTGAAATAGGAATGGCAGGTTAATGTAATGTAGGATGCAATTTCAAGTTGTTATTATCCACAAAAATAGACTGCGATCACTAAAGTGTAAAGTTAAATGGGGCTCATTCAGAACATTGCATTACTTCAGCTACGACTGAAATATATTTTTACCGTTTATGATAACTTGCTGTGCGCTGTGCTTGTTGTCACAATAATGAAAACACTGCAAACACGTTATCTCAAGTACACCTGAATTAATATCAAGTTTATTTGACTAGAAAAGTTTACTGGTTTTAAATCAACTTGTCTTTTCAGAATTGGTCGGCTTAAAATTTCAAGGCACTCCAGACACAAATTTTTTTAAATATATTAAACAAACAGTTCATTTTTACAGTGTAGCCTATACAAACCTTTTTTTTAAGCACATATCAGTGGTATTTCTCCTATAGATGTTTGATGCTGACAACAAAGTGACCATGTGATATATATATGTTGCCAAATATGAGGCTGTCCTGTACTTTGAGTGGCCTTTGTTTGTAGTGTTGATGTCATCATCGACAGAAGTTGAAAGTGACTTCCTCGTGCAGCGGCGTCACAAAGATGGAGGCTGGCAGTGCTTTTGATCTACTACATGTCTCTTTTAACCTGTCTGCCCGTGTGAGCGAACACGGCATCAAAAAGATGGAGATTACCTTTATCTACACTGTGCTGACTGACTGACTGTCATTCCCATCCACACTGTAGTACACAGCCACCCACCACTCGCGGACAGAATTAGATTGTTTTTCTCACCACTCATTCTTACCACTATGATGAAGAGGTGTTGTAGGTGTAATGTGAAGAAGGTGCATTTGAGGCAGAGCATGATGTTGTCTTATGAGAGCATTGTTAGAGCTGCATTGCCTCGTTACTTCTGCCTATTTGCTTGAGGTTTTTATGACCTTTGCTCCATCCACTGTATGAACATCATATGAATATGCAAAGTAAGCCAAAGGCAATGCTCAGCAGCAGCACATTCGCTGGATGACATTCAGAGCCCACAGTACAGACCCTCTCTGGCCTTAGACACATGCTGTGTTACTGATGAGTCAAACAGATCTTATCATAAACAGTTATTCTTCTTTTTCTGCTGCCTTTCTGGCAGGCTTTTTACAGTGAAGGCATACTGCCGCTAGAGCTGCAATTATTAACTGATTAATCGATGAGACAATTGAAGGAAATTCATTTCCAAGTATTTTAATGATCTGTTAATCGTTTCAGTAATTTTTCAAGCAAAACTCAAATATTTGCTGCTTTTAACTTCTTAAATGTAGAGATTTGCTGCTTTCCTTTAACATTAGTCTTAAGTCTTTGGGTTTTGGAGTGCTGGTTGAACAAAAGAAGCAATTTATATATTTATATTTTTTCCAATAATTGGTCAAAAGCATGAGCACACGATACAATAAGCAATTTAATGATGTTGCTTTGAGCTCTGGGAAATTGCAATGAGCATTTTTCACAATCTTCTGACATTTTTTGACAAACCTTTGTGATTAATAAATGATCAGGAATGTGATGTGATAGCAGAATTGGTGCAGAGACATTTTAAAAAAATAAATAAAAGTAAAGCTTCCCCTCCAGGCATGTTTTAAGAGATGTAGAAATATTCTCCTTTGAATATTATTTTGTGCTGATGTGATCTTTCAAAAAAAGTTCAATTACAACATGTCCTCTACTTGACTGTAAAGTCCATTCTCAGTCTATTTGCACTGAAGATTTCAACATCACACTTGCGTAAGTTGCTTACTGTACTATAATTGGCTTCCAAACTAGTTGTGATGTAACAAAATCATGCGTGTACAGACAAGTCTTAAACTTGGATTTAAAGAGGCAAAAGACAAATGTTCCCCCTTCAAGGAATGCAGCCTTCGAATGTCAAACTATGCATATACATTTTTATGCACAGTGAAGCACAAACATCTAAGATTACAGTCAACAAAATGTAAGAAATTATTGAGTGGAAGTTTTTGAAGTTCCTAAAGAAACAACAACAACAACAATGTACATATACAGGTAACATAAATATACAGGTAAGGAAACATCTGTATTGTTTCACTCTAATTGTTAAGCCTCCTATAATATTCAAAGCATCAAAGCTTACTTGCTGTTGGAAAATCCTCTTGCAACAGGAAGTGACATTTCACTGCCAGAGGCAACAGCAAGTTCTTTATCAAAAAGTAAAAAAGGAACTGGAGAGTTACACAGAGCAACAACGCTCAGAACTGAAGGGTGCCACCTACTGAAAGTCACCTCATCAATAGGAAATCCGGGATGAAACATTTCTCAAACTACAAATGCCTTTACAGTAATGACTTTTTAGAGATAAAAATGTCAAAACAAAGATCTATGAGGATGTAGATTTCAGATTAAATATTAACACTGTTCTCTATAACAAACATGGTGAAGTATTTGGTGAGGACAAGGGACAAGGACACACAAAGAGACAAATCACTCAGAAAGCTCTTTCATTACAGTACACCGGTCAGGTAATCCGTCAGATAACTTAGTGGTTCTCAAACTTTTTCTGTCATGATGCCCTTCAGAAGCTGAATAAAAACTTTCATCAGTCATTAATAATAATAAAATGAGCCGAGTTAAATTAGACTGAAATGAACAGATAAAGATTCAGGTTACCAAGGTAGCCTTGTTATTATAAAAGCACTTTTTTTTTTTCAAAATATCACCATGAATCATGTTCATCCAAGATAAGGTCCTAAACATTCTTCTCCCTGGTCATCCAGTCCCCAAAATGTTTTATTAATTAATTTGTTGCCATAATACCCCATTCAATACCAAGGCATCTCTCATTACACACACACACACACACACACACACACACACACACACACACACACACTAGGGGTTCTCAAAATTCTGATGACTGAGTGTCAATTCAGGGAGCCTGCAGCACAGGGCAGCACAGGACAGCCCATGAACTTGAGTACTGAATTCCCTCATTTGCAGATGAGGCCAATCACTTTATTGGTCCTCTAGGAGCCAACGAAGTAACAGTTGTAACATCTTTTCTGGAAACCGTGTTTCTCCTCAACCTCAGCCTACAGCGTTTCTACTGTGGTGGCTTTTCCATCACTTCCACATTAAACTGCAGAGTTGTCTACTCAAATTACTAACTTTAGCAAGCAGCACTAACATTTATGAAAGAAAGTAATTCCTGTGACACTCTGGAGGTACCACTAGTTGCCATGCAACCAGTAGCTTTCAACAAGTCATTCCTAACCTGACACACGCTTGTTAGAGGGTCATAGTTTGATGGAGCAGCCATTCAGTGTCTTAAATGTAGGTTACTGACAGTGAAGGTATTCAGATGAACCTCAGAAAATTAAAATATAATGCATGCATTTCAGGGGCCACACTAAATGGTTCTGAGGGTTGCCATTGGCCTGTGGGCCACACATTGAGGACCACTGACATATACGTTGAAACAAGGCCAAGTGCTACTATGACTGAGTGCTAACATCAGCATGCTAATATGCCCCCAATAATAATACTAACGTGGATGATTAACTGGTAACATTTACCACGGTCATCAGATTAGTTTAGATTGTTTACATGAATAAAGACGGACGCCCCAACTCCACTTCCTCCCACTGTACATGTGAGTGCTGTTATCTTGCACTGACGTCATTTGGGCCGAGAGTCTGCACAGTAGTTGTCAACGTTGGAGCTGCACTTTTGAGTTCCCACTCATACACCTGGCCGATTAAATCATAAGCAGAGCATAGCTGTCAATCAGGACATAAAACCTCTTTTTTATGTAATCAAATGACTCAAAAGATATAGAAATTAAATATATAAATAAAACCAAACTGATCAGAACTGAACATTTGAACAAACATGAGTGTCATAAGAACTACCTAAAACCACAGAAACCATCTTTGGAAAAAAATTTATTTGACATGTACTTTGAAGTTTTTCTTTGGCCCATGTGCTAATTATTATCACTGGGGAGGCAGTATTTATGACCCATCAAAATGCTTTGGCTTTACTTTTGCAGAGCTGTCATGTTTTCCAAGTCTATATATTACAATAGTTTAGGCATTTCCTTATTAGCAGTAAACACAAAGTACAGTTGAGGGAAAGGGAAAGTGTCATTAGAGGAAGAGTTAAATGATGACTATTCTTATAAGAATACTTCATCAGGGAGCCATGAATGTCTGCATAATCTGTGCTAATCTCTCTGGTATAGATACTGAATGTCTACAACCTGCTGTTGGTGTTAAATGAAAAGTCAGGGGTAGGTAATCAATAAGTAGGCTGCATCCTTTGGGGACTATGGCCTAACCTTATTAATTCAAAACTACTAACATAATTGAGGCCTCCAGTTTTCTGTTTCTATCCACACTAACAGCATGGGATGGTAATATCAGTTGGGCCACCACGTTGGTCCAGGCTGAATTATCTCAACTACAACTGGAAGAATTGCCAGTTTATATGATCACCAAAGTCATCAGAATTTATTCTGTGGGGACCTTGAATATTCTGGGGACCTTGAGGATTCATCTTGTGAGGATCCCAAATGTCTGGTCAAAATGTCTCTCGAAAAGGTGCTATTTCGGTCTGCACTTAATTTCTAGACAAACAGACTGATATAGCTATAGAACCACACTGCTTGCAAGGCCAAAATCAAATATAGCAAACAACAGTGCAGACAACTAGATGCAATATTTGAACTGATGGCGGATGACTTTGAATGTTTGTTAGACTCTGCAGCCTTGACGCTGGGTAAATTTAAGGTGTGTGAAGTCAGCGATGCAGCCATGGTGAAATATTCATGTTCAATACTGCATGGGTTTACCTGACCTTAATAGAGCCCAGGTGCGCTGGCTGAATCTGCAGCCAGGGGATCTATCGGTCAATACACATACTGTATGTATATGTATTTTTTAGATCTGCACTAGTAACCTGCACATCAAAGCCTCTGCTCTGAAACATTAATCATTTTGACTGATAAAAATCCACAGTGAGCATATTTTAGATGAGATGAGCTTGTGAGATATAGGGGGAAATATTTCCATGATGCAATATCCCACCTAAAACGGAATCAGCTCAGGGTCATCGAATAATGAATAAAAGAGTAGGTTGTTGCTCTCATTTGCTAGCATGGCAACATGTGTTTTTAAGTGGCTACTAAAAAAACACATATGAATAAATGCCTCTACAAGCATGCCAATGCACAGGAGGTATTACTGAGGTATTATTAGGATCGTCAAAATAACATTAGGAAGTTATAAACCCATGCCTCAGTTATTTCGCCACACAAAATCCTCTTTAAACAACCCCACTCCCCCTCCCTGCCCCTCATGACTGAAGCAGATTTAATGATACTTACTTAAATAAGTAGGGATCACAGCTTTATTAGCCCTAAGTCTCATTTCACAGTTCTTACTCTCTCCCATGCTGACACACAGACAGTGTTCTCCTACGCTCATTGTGTCAGCGTGGTGCCTCTCAGAAACATTGGAGGGCCCTCAGAGATTGTTCACACAATCATGTGGATGATGAAGACAAAGCAATGAGAGTGATGTCAAAGCAGAAGTTGCGACTGATTTACTCACTTCCATATTAGGAGAGCAACTGATTACACACCAAGCGAGTGTGGGAAGTAATACATGCAAGAGATCTTGCACATGTCACGTTTCACATCCTGTAAGCTGATTTTCAACTTTGGGCATGTTCAACACAGGTTAAGATTTATAGTACATTTTGTTCAATTTATCCAAGAAATATAATTTTGAAAGGTTCAGGATTCAGCTGTATCTTAAAAAGAAAAAAAAAAAGCTCCTACAATCATATTGTTTGGCATTGTAAACTGGACTTTTACAGCAACACAAATAGCTCAAGGAAATGTAATTACTCTGCTGTTTTTAATGCCGTAATCATAATAACAATTGCTGGGAGGATTTGTCCATTTTTGATGTAATTAGAATAACAAACTGAACACACAACCACAACTCAGATATGATCCTGAACGGATTAGTAGATTATGTAACTGAAAGAGGGACAAGGGGATGAGCATTTTCTGTAAAATTCAGGTAAAACAAGGAAAATGTGAGGGTTTAACTCACCAAAAGTCTCTGTCCGTTAATTCTCAGTCTGTTTACGGTGATGGCGCATTCTGGCATTTTGTTCTGAGGGCAGTAAACACATTGAATGAGCAAATTAACTGAATTTAATCCACAGCACTTCCTTCCTTCATTCACTGTCCTGTTTATTCAACTACACTTATATGTGTAGTATGTACAAAAACAAATAGTCAAACATGAATTTACACATGATCTACATGCTCCTATCAGCCAGACTGAACTCCTGAACTTTTAAATGATGAGAAAATAGGTCAACATGCCATCTTACCCTCCATCGGTTTCCAGATAGTGCCTTACTTTGTCTCCTATTTTTCTTGTACTCACCTTGCACATAAAGAGGGCCACTTGTGCCTGGTCCCACCCCTCACACTCCTCTCTGGACGGCAGGTTCATTTTTTTCTCAACGGGGAACCTCTGAGCTGGAGTGTGCTTTTGGAAGTACAGTAATAGACTGACCCGTCACGCACCGCAGCTCCAACGCACCAGCCAGCTTCAGGAGGGAGATGTACACACAGGGAGGTCACCTCATTAAAATCAACACATACTCTCCGTCTCCTTCATCCATAAGTAATGTGGCAATTCATGATATTTTCAAAAAAAATCTAAACTTGGCCCAGAGATTGCATGACGGAATCCACAAAAGGGAAGCAGGGACTTCCTCAAAGTCACTCTACATTTAGTCTTAAGAAACAAAAGTGTCATAATAGGTTTCCCAGCTTGAGAGCATCTCATTTACAGTCAGAAGAATGTGTAATTTATTGTACATTTATTTTTATTTTGAGGTGTAATCTTATTTAAGGTGCAAGACTATTCAATAGTATGTGAAAAGATTTCTGAAGTGGTAATAGCAACTGCACTATCTTTAATGAAAGTCATGTAGAGGGTGTGTTCAATCAACTTCTGGAAATTTTCATTATGACAGGAAATGGGGTCTTTTTTTTGTTGACTGGAATCTCTGATACAAGAAATATGACTGTGATCAGGCATGTCAGGAGAGAGAGATCTAAAAATATGATAAAAGACTTCAAATTAAATTGATTTTTCTGTTTTATTGAGCCATGTAGTGTTGCAGATAACAAAACACTACTGTCAAGTTTGAGAATTTAAATGATTAGTTTTTGGATACCACCACTCAGTATTCAAAATGTGTGGTGGTTTACAAAAATGATAATGGCAAGTACCAGTAAGTCAGACTGGATGTCTGGATTCATAAAAATGGACACTACAGGAATAGTTGAACATTTTGGAAAGTTACTGTAGGCAGCTGGTTAGCTTAGCTTAGCACACACTAGACTGGATGTATTCATATGTATTTATTACAACAAAGTCATTTTTTACATTTACCTTTACTTACCCGACAAACATGCCTGTGCCGGCCCGCTGTGGGAAGGTGTGTGCTTACTGTGGGCTGTGGCAAACCCACACTGATCCCATGCGGGCCCCCTGTGGGTTGATCCATGCAGGGCCCAAAGCAGTTTTATCCTTTGGGGCTGTGGATTTTGTTAGCTTTGGACAGGCCAATAGCTCTCTCCACACAGACACAACTTTTTAACTGTGGGCAAGAAGAAAATAAACGTAGGTTCTTAAAATACATTCAGTTCCAGTAAGGTGAAAGTATTCCTCATTTGCTGAGAATTAGATGAGAAAACTTTAATGTATTTGCATAAGTACGAGCTGATCAGGTGGTTAGCTTAGCATTAAGACTAGAAGTAGGGGGACACAGCTTGCCTGGCTAACCAAATAAAACAAAAGAATCTTAAAACAAAAGTTGAGGTTTTACAAGGGTTCTTGTCTAACTCTTGACAAGAAAACTAATTGACATGTTTTTCCCAAAATGCAGAACCGTTCTGTTAAGGTAGGAACTGAAGACGATTATGATGAGTAGGAGCTGTTGTGGTCCGAAACAGAATCATCCCCCTTCAACATGGACGTTGTAATTACTTCATTTTCTACATTTTCCAATTATTTTCAGTAATAGTGTGCACGTGTTTGATCCTCTCATTAATCAACAGCAAATTGAAAACTCTCAAGATAATAACTTTAAAACACAGCCACATGCTTCTTTGACATAAGTAAATCAATAAAGAGGAAGATCAAATAAAACAATAGAAAACTATTCCTTCTTTTTATATCATTTTGCTTTGTTAGCAGGAGTTTCTTTCATTTCATCCTTTACACTTGGTTTGGAAGCATTCTCAAAGCTGAAATATTGATGAGACAAAACAGCAACTCTTCAGTAAGAAAACTGGATAATAAGACTTACCTTGAGGCTGGTCCACTGGACCTGGAATGTTTCGACACCATAGGGGTACCAAACGGAACCTACCTACCTACCTACCTACCTACCTACCTACCTACTCACCTACCTACCCACCTACCTACCTACCTACCTACCTACCTACCTACCTACCTATTCCCATTAGAACTTTCCATTGGGTCCCATTGGGTTCGGCCACAGATCTCAAGCTCTAATTTCCATCACCTCCCAGCACCAAACTGCGGCAAAAGTTAGCAACTCGCTAGTGAGCTAATTGGAACATTTAGCATCCACACCACCCATCATTTCTCAGGCATGGAGAGAAAACAGATCTAAAAGGAGAGTGAATATTACAGTTTTTCTCAATCACTTTGGCTCATTTTTCACAACAATCTTAACATTCTCTAAACTGTAAGTGCAATTGTCACGTCTGTTTAAGCGAACATCACAACTCTATTGCATGTTTGCAAAAGTAAGTAAGTCACCCAAAACATTTTATTTATGCTTCAAAACCCAAGTTATTGTGTCAGTAAATTGGCCAGTGCCATCAAAATCTAAAGTTATTTTGACATTGTGTGAGTCGTATACTGGTCAAAATGTTCAGATGTTTTTCCACCATAGCCGTCAACCCTGGAAATGTTTCTGATATACAGAGCTCTGTTTTGTTCTACTTTTTGTCGGCTCTGACTGCTTACTGTACAAGAATGTCTTTTTGTCTCATTGAATATCATTGTGTATGGCACTGAGCTTTTTTGATTCAGATTTCAACAAGTTTACTGAGAAAAGTCAGTACTGCAGTAAACAGAAAGTGTAATGGTAAATACAGAGGTGGGTAAATTGTGGGTAAACTGCCACAAAATAACATTCATGTGATTGCAGGTTCATTACTGTCACCTGCAGGTTATTTGCCAGTTTAGCCAACATCACAAACATCACGTCATAGATATTTATAGAATCTACATGTATGTCAGATTTCGATAGTTAAATGGATCATTTTGCATGTGATGTCATGTTTAGAAGCTGTGAGAATCAGCTCATTAGTTTTGGTCAGCAAGCCACATGGAAGTGGTTATTATTGTGCAAATTGTAGACAACTGTATTTACTTTTCTGGACACATGTGAAGACGTGCAATTTGCTTGAAAGAATGAGGAATTCCTCTCTGTTGTGAACAACAAACTAACTGTTCAGAGAATTGAACTTACTGTTTTGAAAAATGTGATTCTCATTTGAGAATTGAGCCAAATCCCATGAGAAAAAACTGTAAACATTTGTTAAGTTGCCAGAAACTCATCTTCAAGTGGATATTAATGATGCTCTGTGTCTGTTGGATGTGTTTGTATGTTAACATGTTAAGTTTTATGCTTTCTATTTAGCTTCTTCTACTGCTTTCAAGTGGTGAAAAAAAACTGAACATGGCTTTAAGGTCATTAAAGTTATTGTGTTCCACATGTAGCTTGTTTAAGGCAGTTGTTGAAGGTTTGTACCTTTATTCAAGTATAGTACTTAAATACTATTTATAGTATAAACTAAAAAACAATAAACAATAAATAGGTAAACAAGAAAAGAGAAGATATAAAAGATTGGAACAATATAAACAAGATAAAATATAGAAAATTCCATATATACACTATAAAGAATAAACAGACTGAACAGACTCGGTTACTTTACAGATCAAAATTTGATATACAACAATATTTTATGTTTAGAAAATTCAAGGCATCTTTATAGATTGTATGAATAAAGTATAAAATAGAATTTTATTTGACCTCAACCAACTACAACACTAAACTGCTTAATGCACAAGGCCAGTAAAAACAGTCTAATAATTGAGACAGTGTTTATTTCTTAGATAACTGCTGCATTTGTTTCTGAAGTCATGTTTGATGTGGCTCTGATGGTTTGTTGTTTGTTGTTTTGCAGCACACCGTTGACTTAAAATACGAAGGACTCATGCATGCACAACGACCTAAGTTCATATCGTCATAGACAACACAAAACAAACAAACAAACAAACAAACAAACAAACTAAAACATAACCTCCTTGACAGAAGTAATAATGATCCAATCATAATGTGATATAAGGACCAAGGGCCACTCCGCATAATGAGTAGTGTAACTTTTAATATTTTAAGTGGTCTTTGTATTTGTTTGAATACAGAAATTTTAATTGTAATAGAGTATTTTGATAGTATTAGGCTTCTACTTTTACTTCAATAAATATTTTGCTAATAACTCACTTCCACCACTGAAGATATAAGATGTTTTTTAAAATAACGGCCTGACTGAGTTTCACTTGCTGTCACTAGCCTTTCTAAAACAATTTAACTATTTACGATGACTCTAAACAACAATCTGACATTTTTATCATGCATCCGTAGAGCTACTGAAGAAATTTAGATGAGGAATTGGGTTCAGTGCTCTTGTAGTGATTGCTGCTGGCAATGTAAGAGCCATTTGTCTCAGTGTTGGTAGAATTTCATCGGTCTCAGTTTGGATGGGGGCCAACATCCTCATATAAAGCTGAGTGATTGGCTGGGGTAAACAGTCAAACAATTAGTCACGTCTGCCCTGTGACACCCGTTAACCCTCAGAACTCCATGTTAATGAGAGCAGTGTAATAAATTCGTCTGGCTGACAGAGGCAAGGTGTGCTTATTAAAGTGAAGAAATGAACAGAGGCTTTGGTAATTAGATGTAGAACCAAGCCTTGTAATGATCCCCCCCACCCTTCGCCTAAATCAACAAATCATTCCTATTTGGTCTACTGAAGCAGATGCATTCTTGTAGATAATTACAGCACGGTGGCATTTAAACCTTTTCTTTCACATTGTTGACTGCTGTTGCAGAGAAATCAAAACAACATGAGACAATGGTTCGTGTTGTAATTACCTCTTTGGAAACAGAAGGAATAAATGAGTTAAACAGATTAAATCCAGTCTCAGTTTGCTGTCCTGACCACTGCATATGCAATTTCTCTCCCTGGATAAATGTTCATGGCTTGCTCATACAGTACCTGCGAGTGTGCAAAGGCCGTGTGTGAGCTTGCGGGATCTCAGGGGAAATGTCCACAAAGGCTCTCATTTTAGGCAGAAAGCTAATTAAAGCGGTGGAGCAGATGGTGGAGACTTGGTCTGGACATAATGAGACGGTGAGTGGCGAGACGAACCGGACATGGCAGGACAGCTGTGAGAGGTTTGTGAGGTGACCAGAATTCAGGCGTCTCCCAGGAGTGAGACTTTACTCCAGCCAAGAGTGGAGTTTCAACTGAAAACTTTTGAGATGCTTTTTAAGAAGCGACTAGATCAGCTGCTGTTTGCTTCCTCCAAATGTGTGCAGAACAACTTCTACAGGAAGTGAATAATGCACTGCCAACAGAGTGTTTTTTATTTTTTTTCTCCTTCCATCCTCAGTCATTCGAACCTGGCAGGTGGTTTTTGGTAAACACCAAATCCTCAACACCTGTTGCCAGAGCCTTTTCCTGTCTGCCAACTCTAACCAACCCTGCTCTAACTGACACACTCTCCTGCTGCCAGGCAAATAAAAAAAAACATATTGTCAACTGTGAAATAAACAACTGTGGCATTACCAAAGTGGGTGTTTTTCCTGGATGGAAGTTAAGTGGCACACGACAACAACAAAAAAGCTCAAAAAAGCAGAAATTCCTAGAGGTGCAGAAATACTTTGGGTAGATCACCTCAAAAGACATGTTTCACACTCCTATTGCGCCTCGTGTGAGGAAAAGGTCAAGACCAGTGGAGGCCGGTGTTCCCAGGCGTGAAGAGGTGAAGTTTGAGGATGTCAGGCTGTACCTGGTGGAGAGGAAAATGGGCCGCAGCAGGAGAAGCTTTCTGACCCAGCTGGCCAGGTCAAAGGGCTTTATTGTGGAAGACGTCCTCAGGTTGGAAAAAGCTTGCCATTTTGCTTTTCACTGACTGAATTGAACAAATAGGGCTCAGTGCTTAAAAGCTTTTCTGAATGTGAAGCTCAAGAGAGCACGCTAATGTAGAGCTTCGAGGGATGCAGGCAGACTTTTCTGTGTATTTTCTGGGTTTGTGTTTTTTGTTTATCAGCCTGAATGGTTTAACCTTGAACGCCAACTGCAAGGCTTTGAAGGCCTTTATTGCAAGACTAGAGAAATGGAAGGTCAAAATATTAATTAAATGCCGCTTTGAACATGGTTGTACTGTCTAGCAGCTGGATCAATAAATGCAATGACTTAATTTAACTTAGGGGTGGATGGTACAGACGGTATAGACAGTACACTGGTATAAATTTGCCCGATAGTATAAATTTTGACTCTACCATTGTACCATGCTGACCAACAGAGCCCTCACTTTGCTTGGCCACAAAAAGGTCTAAATGAGCAGGAAACGATAATCTGCAAATCATGTTGGACTACAGTGGTTAAAAGGGGTGGTGATACTTGATATATCTGACAAAAGGTTTTGGGTTTATTTAAAATGTATTATTACAGTTTTACACATTAAGTGTTCTTAAAATACCTTTGTGTTAGTGAGATATGCCCTTGTAATAAGTAAGGGTTAATGTACAGTGAGCAGGTCATTTTTGCAAAATAAACCCCCGATACGGTGGTGCAGGTCTTGAATCAACCTCAAGAGATTTATTCCGCATTAATGACCCACACACTGTGCATTATCTCGCTTATTACACAGCTACTTATTTAAGAAAATCAATTATTTGCCACAAAATATTAATTTAGAAATTATTTTATTGCTCCTCCAGAGTCTATGATCAGAAGTGCGTCCATAGAAATGGTCTGTTCTCACTAGCAATAGTCTGTTCTTCATAGCAACAATCTGCTATACAGTAATAACAGACTTTAGCATGCTGTTATTGACCAATCAGAATTGAGCATTTGACATAGCTGTGTAATAAGAGTAGAGAGATATTTGCCATGCAGTTGCCATACCAGGGTTTTACCTTTTCAGAAGCATTTTTATTAACATTTTAAGAAAATGACTATACCGTGATATATACTGTTACTGTCCGAGGTTCAAATTATGCCATTTTAATGCATTGCTTTTTGCCATATCACCTTGCCCTACCTTAAATTAGCAGTTAAAATGTTTGTAGATAATGTAACCAGTACAAGACATTCATCATTCTCTCTGCAGAGTTTTGAATTTGAGCATATACCCCAGAGGTTTAAAGAAAAGACAGATGAGGCTGTTAAAAGTTAAAGTTAAAGTTAAAAAAGAAGAAAAAGGTCAGGGCATTTATTGGAAAAAGCAGTTCTCCAGTCACATATTAGACAATTAGAGAGCCACTATTGTCTCATGAATACTTTGGAGAGGTTAGGGCGGCCGTCCCGTCTCTGCTACCTTTGTGAATTTCCCCCCTGAGCCATAACTCACAGTTCCCACAAAAATACGTTTAGGAAGGCAAAGAAATTGGCTAACCCAGCTACATCTTGTTGACAGAGAGGAAACTAACTGGGAGAAAGGTAACAAAGAACAAACACAAACTTTTTTTTAATGAGTTTGGTGAAAGTTTTTCTTAAGTTGCACTTAGGAAGAGATGTTTTGTGAGCTTGTTCCTTGCAATGATGAATCATCTATTGTGCAGTAATTGTGGAAGCAGCAGGCCATCTTCATTTTTTTCTGTCACTAGTTGAAAGTATGTTTTAAATCCCAAACTGTGAACACAGCAGACTCCCTCTGCTTGACACTCGCAACGCTTCAGAGTCAGGTTCCTTTGAGGCTACTGACACTGTTAATGCAACCTCCCATTTTCATTAAAAGTCTCATTGTTTTGGGTGGGCTGGGCTTCCCTGGTGAGCAGATGTGTGTGTGAGATTCTCTGCTTCTGTCTATGCAACAATCAATTAAAAATTCACAGTGAGGGCAGTTTTTTCAAATTAAAAGTTCCCTTAAGGTCAAAACAAACAGTTGAAGTTAGCATGTGATTTAGTTCAAAAAAGGGTCCTCACATGTATAATATAACCAGTGTGTGTATATGTGTGTGTGTGTGTGTGTGTGTGTGTGTGTTAGTGCTTAAATGCGCGTCTAAGTGTGCATGCCAGCCGTGCGCCAGCTTGGCCATGGCAGCATTCCCAGAAACACAGCTTGAGCGCTTCTACGGTTACACTTGGCTTGATACAATTGTTTGAAACCAACGACAGGAAGTAGAGCGTGCCTGCCTCAAACTGACATTAATTCTGCAAGCCGACAAAACTGATATCAGCTGCAGTTTGATAGCGACACCTCCCCTATCTAGTCCTCCACAAGTTATAGGCACACTGCCTTGAACATATGGTAAGATACACTGTGTGGATTCCTCTATGCATAAAAGAATGTGCTCGTACATACACACACACGCTCAGACACTGACAAAGACGCACACACACACACACACCAGTCTCCTCTTGTCCAGTCTGATGCACATGAACATAATGGATCCAAACATTGACATGTGTGTCCTGGCTGATTGATGAGCTGCAGTAAATGCTCTTTCACAAACGACTGCGGTGAAGTTAAGTTGGATATTGAACAGATTCTCTCTGGAGACAGCAGTGTCGTCTTGCTCAGTTTGATATCAGTGTTGGCAGAAGGAGGACAATTAGCTCACCTACCACACCTTGTATTTTATGCACTGGGGGCTGGGCATATGAAGTCAAAATCAATATTTAAGCGTTTTTTTTTATTTTTATCCCATATGTATTGCACTATACATCACCTATACGCCAGTATCTGGCCCAACAATGAAAAAATAGTTGTTTTGAAGTTATTTTCTGGTAATTTTAATGGTATTTCAGAGTTTGTCCTTTCCTGGAAAACAATTTGAAACTTTTGATGATGCATTTTGTGCTCCAGGGTATTACTAAATTTGCGTCCAATGAAACACTTTCTCCCTTAAGACAAAGCAGAGCTTGGAAGAATATATCCGTTCACCAGACAGAGCAGAGCAGAGTGTTTCTGGGGGGCCTCACTGTACAAAAACACAACTGTCTAACTGTTTTCACTGATTTGGGTGAAACTGGATCATATTTTATGGATAAAATAATGCAAAAATATATTACAAGGCTACACAGGCCATGTATTATTGGATTCTGGTGCTGTTTATGTTTTAAAAAGTTGTTTTTTAATAAGAAATCAGATTTTTCGGGGGAATGTTTTAGACAGCCTGTCCTTGATTTCAGATAGTGATAAAAAAAAACAAAAAAACAGGCTTCTCATTCAGTTAACTTGTTTTTAAATGGGAACCTTTTAAGAGGATCTTCAATATGCCCTTGATTGCTGTATACATGATATTGCGCTAAAAGAAAACTGAAGCTCATGCTGCATCTCACAAGCAAAAAGTCAGCATCCTCACAGTTGATGACCCATGTAGGAGAAATTAAGAAAGAACATTGTTCTTGTATAGCAGTGTAGAGCTAATTAGACTTGGGAGTGTTATGATCAGGAAAAATGTGCGATGAGACTGTTAGGCTCAATTTAACATAACCCTGTTAGCTGCCTAGCTTACGTACATATGCAGTGGAAACCTCACGCTTGTTAATTTAATTGCCATTTGTGTATTTATTTCATGAATATATAGTAATGGATCTGACAGTTTAGCTATTTACTGAATTCTACTGTTTCAAAATGCAGGGCAGCTTTTTCAAATTACTGTACAAATTAAATCACTATACTGTGTACTATTCAAATTCAAGTGCTTTCCCTGTGCACATTTGTTTTCTGTCTCCGTCACTGGCAGACTTTTTTTTTTGTTTTTTGAGTAAACTATACAAGGTGGCCTGAGGAACATCAAGTTTGGCTGCTGCATCTCGTGGGCTCATTTCTGGCAGTTTATCATAAGATTTGAGGAGAGTACGTTCTTCACTGAGAGAAAATTACTTTTCACGATTTCAGTGTGCATGCAGCAGCAGCCTCAAGCGGCCATTTGGAGCCAGATGTGCTACCACGACCCAAAGAAAAAAACTTGAATCATACGAAGCGTATTATTGAAACAGTATTTGTATAGGAACAATTCTGTCCCAAGCTTTTTCAATTCAAATCAATTCAAATCAATTCAAATTTGAAATTGGAAAACGACAATCCACAAAAAACTTCAGAACTACCTTATTCAATAACAGAACACTGATAATGCAGCAAGGGTGAAATACTTCTCTGACTTAATATCAAATCACTGCCATAAACCCAAAGTCCTTTTCTATATTGCTATATTCCTATTCTATAAATGCTGTTATCAACTCAACCCTGCTCGCAATACAGTCCCTGATCCCTCTACACTAACTTATGCAAACTTCCTCAACATCCCTGTTGGCAAGATAGTTGATATTAGAAGGTAAATCTTACCTTCCTGTCTGGTATGTCTGGATCCTCCTATAGGCATGGCTGTCTTTACTCAGTTTGAGCCTTTTCTGCAAGAAATAGCTTGTCATCTGAAGTCTACAACATGTCCATCTGACTACATTCCTTCACTCCTAATAAAAGAGGTGTTCGATATTGTGAACCCCAGCATCCTGTCCATCATAAACTGTTGCTTCTCCACAGGTTGTTTTTCTTCTTGCTCCTTAAAAAAACTATTTAGATTAAAATGTTTTATCTAATTTTAGTCCCATCTCCAAGTTTCCATCTTTTTAATCAAAAAGTTGTTTACTCCATCCATTTTTAAGCAAAAATTACATACTTGCAACGTTTAGGGAGCACCAGGGCTGAATCCACTCACAATGAATTTTTACTGGCAGCAGACAATGGGGACTGTGCTATTTTACTACTTTTAGAACTTAACGTGCAGCATTTCAATCATAAAAGCAATAAAATAATATTATCAGTCTTGAACAATGGGTTGGGATCCAGATAACAGCCCTAAATGGATTTAGTCATACCTGGAAAATAGAGGTTTCTCTGTTAGTGTGGGGAATGCTTCTTCCTCCTCTGGTCTCTTTACCTGTGGGGTTCCCCAGGGGTCAGTTCTGGGGCCTCTTTTCCTCTATCCTCTCTCTATATGCTCCCACTGGTCTAGGTCCCATGCATAACATTTCAACATGTGGAGAAATCCAAAACTTGACAGGCCTGCCTTGGTAAATTAAGCTGTGATTGGACAATCTGTGGGAAGGGTTTAGTCCTCATGTTGTTTATCTCTGATGTGGCATCCTGGTTGATTAAGCATGGAAGCAGTTCCTCTTGAATGAGTTTAATAATAATTTAATTTGGATGTTTATTTATCATGATTAATTTACTACTTGCAATTATCATGTATAGATCAGTGAAGATGTCTCATAGGAGCAGCTGTAAAAGGCAAACAGATTAAACCTTGCCATGGTGTAAAAATCTGTAATGAACATACTCCATCTTTGATCTGCCCGTTGGTGTTCACTGGAAGGAATATGAGGGTAGCCGCTGACATGAACAGGGGCAGGGAGACGACTCGAGAGAGTTCTTCATATCAAAGCCCATTGACTTTAGCCTGTCCTTGTGTCTGGGCTCAGTCCCTCTGATTCGAAGGAGTACAATCTGGTGCTGGGCTTGTCTTCTCGCTCATTTGCATGTTGATCTGCTGTTTCACATTCTGTGCGGCTACGCATAAGATATGGATCCAAATTCGGGGGCTGGATTATATCTAGGTAAACATGGCACGATGATCTTCAATCTTGTTTCAACAAAGCAGCTCAACCCCTCGTGATTTTAGAAGGAAATCAAGCTAAGAGCCAAATCTCTATTACAGTGGTTAGACAACTGTTCATGGCAAGTGAATTTGAGCTTTTAGAGATAATAGCTTTGTCCCTTAGACACCGCAAATGTGACTGTTTGAGAGAATCTTTGTCTGTGTCTTTGTGCTGGGAAGGATTTTTTTTTTTTAACATGGACCAACGGTGGCTGGACTGGTATGCCAAGCAGATAGAGGATTAGTTTCGCCAGTGATTTGGCCAATTAGGCCTCAGCCTGAGCTCTTCTGGGACATGTCTTAAGGAGTCTTTCCACCGATTTACCCACGCCAGGAGAGAGGAAGAGGAGGAGCATGCTGAGGGTAATTATGCACGGCTGAGCGCCCTGATTGGGTATGGTAGTTAGACTCCGTGGCAGGAAGCAGGGGGGAGGACGCTGTGATAAAAAGTCTGTTGAGGAAGTCTCGGCGGAGCTGTAGGAGGCATTGGTTGAATGAGTTCAGCTATCAAACAGTGGAGGAAAGCACTGAGGGTCTGTGCTGATTGTTGTTCACCCAGTGTTGATCCCCAAACAGCACGAATAAGACCATGATGCTGAGATCTGAGCTGCATTTAAAAAGCTTCACTTGAGCCTCTGTACTCTCTAAAGGCTGCTGAGACTAAGACAGGAAAGTTATATCCTGTTGTTAAATCAAGCAGAGAAGACAATCTTTCAATCAAACAGCTCAAGGTATCCTGGAATCTGACTAATCCATAAACACAGGCTTTTGTCCGCTGATTTGGTGATACATAACAGAGCAGTCTTATTTCTTTCACATGAGAGATTTCTTTCTGTTCTCCTCACTAGTTCGGAGTTGTCGCGCCTCAGCAGGAAAAAAAGTAAAGTCATTTCTTTCACTTCTTGGTGTGGCGTCCACTAATCAGGGGTTAGCAAAATTTTAATTAAATCAGATGACAGTTGAGGGGCTGCGTTGCAGGGCGTCTGTCAGTTAAATCTGATCAAACTACACTTACACTGTCCTGGTAAAGCAAATGAGCGTTGTTTTGTCTTAAACTACTAATAAATAATAAACAAAGATATTTTTCTGATGAAAACTTAAATAAATAAATGAATATTTAATATAATAGAGAAATGTTTGAATACTTGTTAGTATTAAGTGGCTTTAAATGCACAGTATGCTATTTCTGCCACTAGTAGTCTCTCAGTCAAAACAATAACAAAAGATGTCCTTTGGTAATGGGATTATGGAAGTTCTTGTCTTCATTGTTAAAAAAAACACCATTTCAGATTAATCTGTTTTGGAAATATTACAAATTATATTTTTAAAGCTGCTAGATTACACTGGATCACGTTGGTGCTCGAATGTGAAATGGGGTTGCTCATGTATTATTAGGAATAATGACCAAACTCTGCAGCTCTACAGAGCTTTTAGCATCTTCCTGGTTGTTGTTTTCGTTTTCTGACCTGCAGCTTGACTGTTTTGGTTCCCTCTCGCTGCTCTCATTTTGTCATTTTCAGCTGCAGCAGTTTTCAGTGAAAAAAACGCTGACGAACTAGTTG
>JAJHUR010110090.1:1325-12109 GCA_027495735.1 Lutjanus campechanus | reverse complement strand
TTGACTTTGACTGTACATCGTTGTAGGGAGTACATTTATCAGAGTTTATTTTTTGTATGATCAATAATGAATTATGGAAAGTGATGTTGAATGATGAATACTACAGTTTTATTAAGCAACCAGTATTTTACAGAGCAGTAACTACAAGACCATGGAAGGAAAAGAGAATTTAAGTTTGAACGTTATTTAGTCAAACGAGAAATAAGTTGTAAAACATTAATTGTGTTACAGTGTTCAGTGTATTAGTCCAGCCTTCTCGTCTATTTGAACAAATCCATCCATCCATTTTCCTCTACTTATGCAGGGTCAAGCCATGGTGGCAACAGGTTAAGCAGGGTATTCCAGACATCCCTCTACATTTGATCCACTGAACAAAGCATCCATCAATCCACAAATGGACTTATATAATATAATACTTTATCTATAGATTTAAATATGTAGCCCTAACTATCACTGTACGCAAATGTATTTATAAAGGCAAAAGATATGATTTTCAGTGCCATCAAAAACACAGCTCTGGTATGAAGATGCACAGGCCTCCAGAGGTCAGTCTCTTTACTGGTGGACAAGGCAGCGCAGATGAGAAATATAGTGCCTGCAAATGGCCTGGATAATAATAATAATATATAACATATAATATATAATAGTAAAACAAAAAATGCCTCTGCCCGTGTTTGGGATTATTTGGGTTTAATCCTGATAATAAAGGCGAGTCATCCAGCATGGACACAATGCTGTGTGCACTATTTACTTCAAGAAATTGTGGCTAAAGAGGCTAACTATATTAGTCATGATTTTATTTAACTTCCAGTCCACCACCACCCACACATCATCTCCATTCAGCCGAGTGATGTGTCATCTGCCACAGCAACACGTATTATCAGGTCCTCCAGCAACAATCTATGGAAGAAGGAGATTTATTTCCTATCTATTAATTATTCTATGGGCCAAAAGTATTTAAATCAAACAAAACTTGTCTAATTAGACCTACAACATTGTAGGCTAATGTCATACATGCTACAATGACCTCTATCACCATCAGTTCAGCTGTGTTTTTTTTCTTAACACAATTACCATCATTTGCATTCTACCACAGTGAAATGTCAGGAAGGTATGAGAAAATAGATAGGCAACTGTCTAAGCCTAAACTTAAAAACACCAAATCACATTAATTCCACTTGAGTAAGTCAGAGTAGCTGCTACTCTGCTAGGCTTGGCTAGCTAGATTTAGCAAGATTCAATTATTTGTTGCTTTCTTACCTCTGTAATTATTGTCTTTGTGTTTTTTTATATAATATAACAAACTCAACCAGTGGAGTCCTCCCCTGCTGGCCATTAGAAATAATGCAGGTTTAAGGCACTTCCACATTTGATTCACTTTCAGGCCCAGAAGCTCCATCCACTAGTACACAGGCCATGCTGGGTGGGCAGTATACAAGTTTTATTGGACATATCAAACCACTTGACAGTTTATTAGATCAGGATTTCAAAATCAGAGCTTTTTCATCTGGCTTATTAAGATGGAAACTAGATATAGGTACTGTGTTATGCACGGCAGCTCCTATTCCTTTTCTGTGTTGCCATGGTTTAACATGCTGCCTGGTACACTAGTCTTTCATTACACTGAGACAGTGAAATAACTTGAATCAAGAAAAGAACATTCAAATTTCTGTCAGAAAAGAAAAGTTCAACCTTGTGATATTTTCCTATGCCTTCTTAAGTGAATATTTTGACCAATATATTGACTTGATATATTGAGATTTGATGAGACCTGTTATTTCCATCTACCAAAAGAAACTAGATGTTTTTCCTTCGCCACTCTGTTTCTGTTCTAACCTATTTTATAAAGAAACGCCTCTACAGAAGAAAAAAAGATGCAATTTGTGCCACTCCCATGATCTGTAGCTGAAAAGCATCCAGCATTACTGCAGAGTACGAGACTGAGTGGAAACACTTTCACAATGACCTCCCACTTTTCGGTTCTACCTTTGCATAAAATAATTTGTTTGTGACACGGGGCTTGAGACGGTTTGGCAGAATGCAGGCTTCGATTTTGCATATCTCTCTTCCATTTCTTAATAAGCTGAGCTGTTTAACTGTTGTGCTCAAGTGCTGTAATCACAGCTGCAGGTACAAACAAGCCTCCCATCAGAGCTGATTAGGGCCGACCCTGCTCCCAATGAGCCATTTGTAATACTACACAATGCACACATGCAGAGGGAGGGAGGGAGAAGAGGAAAAAATCATGATGTGGTCTTCATTGGGGTGAATAAAATGAGTCAGTTATATAAGCTGGATGAAAAACAACCCTTTGCCAATCATTTGTTCTGCTGGCTTCACCGTTAGACCACTAATCTGCTGCTCCTGTGCTGCATAAATGTGATAATAGCAAACATATTAAGACATTCTGTAAGCTCTCTATCCGCATGTCCATCTCTCAGCCTGTCGGTCCAGGCCAGGTATAGAAACACTTACTTGTTTGTCTGTTTGTATAATTTAACGGATGTCTACTCAATTATGTGCACTCACGGTGATGTCGAATGCAGGAATGAGAAGCAAAGTGCATGTGCATATATGAGTGTGTGCGGATAATATATCAAATTATGGCTTGTACATGCAGACATTGTCCACGGCCCTCAGCTTTGTGTGCGATGTCAAACACCCACATGCCCTGTCCAGCCTGCAATCTGCTGCTGTCTGCCAGGAGACAAAGAGGCGGCGAGTTGCAGGCAGAGGGAGAGCGAGTGAGAGAATTAAAAACTGCAATAATCAACAGAAACTGTGAGAATCATTGGCAGTGGGCAAAGAATAGCCAGAAAACACGACTGAGCTGAACAGAACAAAGACAAGGAGACCATAATCCACGAGAAGAAGTGATGACAACAGAAAGATAAAGACATACAAGCAGCACGAAGAGGGAGTGAAATACAGTCAAGATCGAAAAATGACAGATATGGAGGTGGAGAACATACTACATGAGAGACAGTCGACTGAAGGCAAGAAAATTATTTAACGAGAGCCAGGAAAAGAAAAAAGAGAGGGATGAAGGGTTGTGCAGCAGCTGTTGAATTTAGATGGGGGTCTTCTGGTACAGAAGGTTTAAAGCCCCTGGGACCAAAGAGGCTCCACTCTAACCAGAGGGCTTGGCATGCATTGGTCTCACAGACACGTACATACAAATGGTGTACAGACACATTTACATCTTGTTCTTTCGTCTGTATGCAAACAATAACATGACATGCAACAGCAGTGAAACCATGACACAGAAACAGATGCCTGGGGGATCTTCTTGACTGCATTTTCTGAAGTGTTGAAAGCTAAAATAAAACACTAATTAGCTATTACTCAGTAAAGGGGTGGGAATCGAGATCCAGCTCAAGCTGCACAAAATACCCCAGAATCCAGAGATGGTTTTGCCCGGATATTTCAAACTACTCTAATCCAAGTTAAATACTCTCCAGTCAGAGCATTGTGAGATGTCAAATCTGGAGCATATCTCATGAGTCTGTGACTGGGACCCTTTTGACACTATCATAATATGGATATGACTGATGAGCCACATGTCATATGCCACAAATCTGGTCATACTCTAGCCAAATACTTCATATATTTCTATGAAATATATGAGTCCACATATTTCAATGGTATGAGGGCATATTCGGATATTTTATTTAATGTGTATGCAACATGATGTATCAGGACAAAGTATACTAATTGAAGCAAATGCTTTTTCCAGATATGCTTCTAGAGATCCAGATTCTTGCAAGAATCTAAAGAATATACCTTCAGATTCTTGGGTATTTTGCGCCGTTCCAAACTGTCCATTCGAATTGTATGCCAATGAGCTCATCAATTAATTTTTTATCAATGCTGGCTCTCTGAGAGCTGCACATTGCAAAACAATGATGTCAAACTCGTGCATCTATGCTGCTGGAAACCTGCGACAAGGAGTAATGGCGAAAAGGAAGAAATGGCCCAAAGCATGGTTTCATTTCATGAAGAAAGATGACAACAGTGCTGGTAAAGTAAAACAATCATTTCAAATAGCCCAAGGGTGGAAACACCAGCAATATAGTGAAACATTTTCTATACAACATGGGCTTATATTCCAGGAATGCCACATATTTGACACTATGGATGAGTGACACTGCTTCTCAACCAAGCAGCACTTCCGTTACCGAACGCAATTATCCTGTGGTAAAATAACATTAGTGCCACACGGGCAGGTATAGCAGATTTTCTCCTTGACTAAGAAGAAATCTAAATCAAAACAAGCACTGTACAAATATTCTCTTATTTCATCCCTTTTAGAGGATGACAGACACACTGTTGACACAGGTATCTCTCAGGCTACAGCCAGTTTGACTTGCCCCTTGCTGCACAGGGAGGGACAATGTGCAAAGAAAAGGTGACTTAGTGTCACCGTGCAGTCATAAAATTTGTAGTGATATGTTTGCTCCCTCTCAGCTGGCGAAGAACCAAAATCTCAGCAGGTTACCTGCTTTCCTAGAGGATCAGCAGTTAACCAGTGCAGCTTTTTCACACCTGAGTTATATGCATGCCTTCTTTTCTTTGTTTCTACACTGTGTAATGACTCCTAGGTAGGAGTAGAAGTAGGTTTACACAGCTTTTGCCTCCTTCAAAAGCTGTGTAAACCTACTTTGCTTCCACAAAGAAAACTGATCAGAAATCAATAAAAGAACTGATAAAGAATCTGACTGAAAAACAATTGATCATGCTGCGTAAAAAGCAAATACAAATAACAATGTTTATTGTATTTCACTTTATGTATTATTTTATATAAATCTTTTATACACATTTTCTTAGTTTAGCATGTCAGCATGCTAACATTTGCTAATTTGCACGAGACACAAACTACAGCTGAGGATGATGGGAATGTCACAAGTTTTGTAAATATTTGGTCATAAACCAAAGTAGTGGACGAAATCTAAACAAATTGTGATGGCTAACGCTACTCACTGAGGTTTTTGACCACTAGTAGCACTATGGAGCACTGTTTTGATGAGTGGGTCTCCATTTTTTTGTATCTTGTGCATAAGTGATGCGATACACATCCTGCTACCACTTTCAGGCTATTACAACGATTCAGTGGTGGCATTGTGCCAACAAATGTGGCAATGTGCCAGGAAAAGCAAGAACGAAGAAGACTGGACAAACATGGTTGATACACTGGATATGTTTTGGTGAGAAACGGTGAATAGAAACATAATTTTGTGTATAAGAAAACTCCACAGGGTAACTTTAAGATTAAGTAGAGATCATGGTTAAAGCATATCAGACAGACAACAGGTATTACTCACACAGCCACAAAAGGTTGCTTATCAGGGCATCAAATGTCTATTTATGTTGATAATTTTGTTTACTCATTTTGGTAGTTGATGATTTAAATTCATTTTATTAATTTCATCTATTGCCATTTGTTAGAGGTCCTGTTTTGGGCTACTTGAATCAGTGAAAGTGAACCAAAACAGTTAACTTGTGGTACAGTTGTGGACAGCTAAGCAATGACCTGAAAATCACAATAAAGCCCTGAAATTAGGGTCACTCCCATGTTCCCAGAGTCCTATCGTCCCCAGATTTATGTGGCACATACCTGTCCTCCAGTTCTACATATGTGCTTCTATGTTCCCAGGCTTCTCTGTTCCCCAGCTCTATATAGCACATAAGGGCAGAGCAGAGCAGTCTCTTTCGGATGTTGTTAAGGCACCTCACCAGAAAAATGAAGGCCTTGGCCAATTGTTCAAATACTTCAAATTAGCTGTTTCCCTGACAAGTGACCTTTAGTGGCTGTGTGAGTAATACCTGTTGTCTTGTCAGAAGTAAAGGTGGATGTAGCTTGAGGTAATTATAGTGCATTGATGGTAGTGGATGGTGCTTGACTTGACATCTTGAGTCTTGAGTCCTGTTTGCATCTTGTCTGCTACCAAGTTCCCAATTTGGTGTCTTAACCACGACTTATTTGCTTTATAGGAGCAATATGTAGCAATTATGCATCCAAAAATGAGTGCTCCAGTACAAATAGCAAGTTGGAGCCATAGACAGCATATTAAATAGGCTGGAATCCTCTTTAATACCCAACCTACAGTTGAATATAAAGTTAAGCCTGTTATCATGAAAAAACAAAAGCCAGCTGTTCTGAAAACACACACTCTGTTGCAAACATCTACTTCCTTTAAAAAATATATTCATGATTTCTTATGACTCATAAACAGACACTAACCCATTCAGTGAACATTTGGCACTAAATTTCAGTTCTAATTAATATGAAACAGACAGACTAAAACAGTTATTCCAGCCCGGAATAGAAATTTCCCAGGAGGACACCACGGCTGTTGTGTTGCTGAGTATTTCAGCTTACTATGTTTATTTAATCTCTGCTGACATATCATGGCCATTTTATGATAAATTACAGTGTATAACAGATTTCTCCTTTAACCATGATGGTAAATAGACTGCATTTAAATAGCAATTTCAAGTCTTTGTACCTCTCAAAGCGCTTTACAACACTTGTCACATTCACCCATTCACTCACAAGGTGCCTCTGCTCTTCGGAAACTAACCATTCGCACACACTCACACACCTTCGGGAGCAATCTGGGGCTTCAGCATCTTGCCCAAGGATACTTCAACATGCGGAATTGAGGGAGACAGGGATCGAACCGCCAATTTTCCGATTAGTGGACGACCCCGCTCTACCAGTGAGCCACAGCGGGCCCTTCATCTTAAAGGTTCCCTGGGGAGATGTAAGCACAGTTCAGCATTAATGTGTCAATCCCAGTTTTTCAAAGTCCAATGGTCTTTAAATGTCTCATTTTTCAGTTTAAAATCCAAAGATATTCAGTTTAATATGATAATAAATGCAGAAAAGCAGGATATCTCAATATTTGAGAGGCTGAGACGGCATTTTCTGCCATTTTACCTTACAAATTACTTTAATGATAATTGATTATCAAAATATTTTAATAGTTTAATTCTTTTTTTCTTTTTCTTTTTTACCACTTTCCCTGTTGGGCAAATGAGTTGTCAGATTTAGCCTGATATGGTATTTCACTACCTGATGTTTGAAGTTTACACTCTCTGTTTCCCACTGAAACATATCAAGTGTATAATCCATGTTTGTCCAGTCTTTTTCTTTCTTGAGTTTCCTTTCACATGTCAGGGGAACATCGTTCATTTTAAGTGTCTGAACAGCTGCCCAGTACCTTAATCTTTCTGTTGGGGTACCATAATAACATACTCAGGAAAAGGCTGACACAAACAACATCTCCCTCTGCATATGGTGAATATTTGGTGACTGCCAATACTTTCTACAAGGGAACAATACTTTCCAAGACAAGCACACACACACACACACACACACACACACACACACATTTAGCTCCCATTCAGGGGGTTTTAATTTATGTCACATCCCTCCTCTCCATCTAGTTTCACACCACAGTATCCCTCCCACTAACCAGGAGATATATAGCTAAACATTTTAAAGGCAGAGCTGGATGAGATGATAAGAAGATTAGGCATGTGTTCCTCCTCCTCCTACACATTGGTAGGCTGACAGGCAGGCGGCTGCTCATTTTGTGCTCCGTGGCTCCTTTTGCAGGGTTCGGTGCTGGTGTGTGAGCTTGAAGGAGGAAGAGGAGAAGGGGGTCCTATTTTCCCTTATCAGACTCTGTGTGTGTGTCAGTCTTTGTCAGTGTCTGTATCACTCTCCCCACCACAAACTCATCAACTCTCCTCTCTCTGCTCACACACAAATGCACACACAACCACAGCGAGGCTGACAGTAGAGAGGAGTTCAGGCTGCCAATGCCTGCTCCATTCGTCAAGCTAATCAGGCTTCGAGCCCCAGATAACAGCATCATTAGTGATTCTTTTGACAACAGAAAACCCCTCAGAACTGCAAAAGCTTCAGTCGCACAATATTACTAAACATTACTGTATTACCTAATTCATCCTGCTGTCAAGTCTTAGCAGAGTCGACTGGTACAATGCCCCAAGGGCAAAGCGTCTCGCTGTGCCTCAGATACAGTAGTAAAAACTGAATGCTGAGATGCGATGGTGATGGTGTTATTTTGGAGTTGTCTTGCAGCTATATCTTGTACTTATCAAAGCAATTTTTGTAGCTGTTTTACTTAATCACCAGCTTAGGGAGCCAAAGTTTACCACCCAACATTACATTGTTAACAGTCATCTAATAATTTCACTTATTTTCCTGCGTCAAGTTGTTTATTAAAGATCCGCACGTTGAAGAGGAGCAATTAGTCCCCCATCAAAGTGGAATACTCTGCATAATTTATCAGGATGAGTGAGCGAAGCAGGAGGCAGAGGAGTGGGGAACAGAGGGAAGGGAAGATTGGGCTTTGTTCACTGAGTTCCAGACCAGAAAATAGGAGCAACCTCCCCACGGACTTTAGTGGAGTGAGAAAAAAGAACCACATCGACATCCAGTTGAGGAGAGTGAGACGGAGACAAAATGATCGTGAGAACTACAACAGACAAACTGAGATGACAGGCAGGAAATTATAGAAAAGATAGAGACTGATAGAGAAAAGACAGAAATAAGCATGCCTGAGAGACAGCAATAAACATGCTGGAAATTTTTCTTTTATTCAATTCTGAGTGCATCTGGAAAATGACACATCCACTCCTCAAGTTCCACCACAGCTCGAGCTGTCTGTTTTTCAGGGCTGGATGTTAAGCCTCAAGCTTCTTTGGTACACACCAAAATGTGCCTGTAGCACAGAGTATCAGAAACTGTCAAGTATTGGAAGCTGGCATCAAATGTCTATTCATGTTCATAATCCTGTTAACTTATTTTGGATCAGGTAATTCATGATTTAAGTCTGTGTTATCCATCCAATCCATTCCCATTCATTAGGAGTCATGTTTCTAGCAACACAAGTCCAATATTCACTCTCCTTTAGCTCTGTTTTTGGTCTCCACCAACTCCTGTGGGAAATATCTCGCTCTTCATCTGCTAGATGCTTCACTGTGATCACCAGCTATTTGATAAATGTGTCTGTCTGATGCCAAAGTAGTGTATGGTGGGTATTTAGAGCTTTTTGCTGACAACAGCTGCCTGCTGCAGCTTAAAAATGACACCATGAGAGCAGTTACAGTGAACCAAAGCAGTAAAGTTGTGGGCAGCTAAACAATTAGCTGAAATTCAGAATAAAACTCCTGAATCAGGGTCATTCCTGTGTTTCCAGTGTCGTTTCTCCCCAGATTTTTACGGCACATAATAGGAACATGACAAAGGATTCCCCAGTTCTACGTATGTTCTCCTTTGGGGTCAAGGGTCTTATGTTGCCAAGATCCTCTGCCCCCAGGGTCCTAGGTTCCCCAGATTTATAGGGCACATAACAAGAACATGACAAAGGGTCCTAGTTTCAAGGTGCTATATTTCCAGGGTCCAGTGTTCCCCAGTTCTACAAATATGGTCCTATGTTCGCAAGATTCTATGTTGTCAGGGTTCTATGTTCCAAAAGCCTTATGTTCCCAGGGTCATATGTTTCCAAGGTGCTATATTCCCAGGGTTCTATGTTCCCAAGGTTCTTTGTTCTCCAAGACTACATATGTGCTCCTATCCTCCCAGGGTCCTATATTCCCAAGATCATATTTCCCCCAAGGATCTATATTACCAGAGTCCTATGTCCCCAAAGTGCTATGTTCCCAGAGTCCTATGCTCCCCAGATTTTTTGTACATAAAAGGAACAAAGGGTCTTCTGTCTCCCATTTTTATATATGTGATATTATGTTCCTGAGGTAGTATGTCACCAGGGTCCTATGTTTTTAAGCTCCTTTGTTCCCAGGGTCTTATATTCCCCAGTTCTACATATGCTCTCCTATGTTTCCAGGATCCTACGTTCCCAGGGTCCCATGTCAATATGCTGAAAAGACAGCAATTAATATGCTCATGAGACAGCAATAAACATGCCGGAAAATCTTATTTTATTCAATTCTGGGTGCATCTGGAAAATGACACATCCACTCCTCAAGTTCCATTGCATATCGAGCTGTCTGTTTTTTAGGGCTGGATGTTAAGCCTCAAGCTTCTTTGGTACACACCGAAATATGCCTGTGGCACAGAATATCAGAAACTGTCAAGTAGTGGAAGCTGGCATCAAATGTCTATTCATGTTCATAATCTTGTTAACTTATTTTAGATCAGGCAGTTCATGATTTAAATCCATAATATCCACTCCATCCTATAAGGAGTAATTTTTCTGGCCACCTGATGAATCAAAGTCCAAAATTCACTCTCTTTTAGCTCTGCTTTTGGTCTCACCTAACTCCTGGGGGAAATATCTGGCTCTTCACCTGCTAAATGCTCCACTGTGATTACCCGCTACTTGATAAATGTGTCTGTCTGCCATTTGGTGCTGAGCAGATAGCGTACAGTGGGTTTTTAGAGCTTGTTCACTGAAAACAGCTGCCTGCTGCAGCTAAGAACGACACCATGAGAGCAGTGAGAGTAAACCAAATCAGTATAGTTGTGGGCAGATAATAAATGAGCTGAAACTCACAATAAAGCTCTGAAATTGAGGTCATTCTTATGTTCCCAGGGTCATATATGTTCCCCAGATTTATATAGCACATAACCTGCACATGACAATGGCTCCTGTGTTCCCCAGTTCTACATATGTGCTCCCATGTTCCCAGTAGAGGTGGGTCTCCTTCATAAATTTCAATTCCAGTGCCAGTACTGGGGACAGTACCGATACCTTGGCTTCAATATCAATTCCTGAGCAACACTTTTGATA
>JAJHUR010110081.1:1853-40294 GCA_027495735.1 Lutjanus campechanus | reverse complement strand
TACTGACCAGGGCATTTTTCTACCTAATCAGCACTTTAGCTTTTGATACAAAGTCAGTTTTGATGATACTTACATAGGCTACTTTTCATTGCATACTTTGATGTGTCATGCAGTATTTTCAGTGTGGTATTACTACTTTTACTTAAGTAAAGGCAGGATACTGCTTCCTTGACTGCCTACTGGACAATATGAAAAATTTAACTGCAATATTGAAAAAAAAAAAAAAAATCATGTACGCCAGCCCGATTCAATTGGAGGCCCTCACCCAAAACTACTCCTGATCTTCAATCAGCATGAGGGTGTCTAGGTAATGACTCAATTTTCATTTTTGGGTGATGCCTTTAAGATTTGAGATTTTCTGCAGGGGTCTGGAGTTCCCCTCTAAACATCACCTTAAAAACTGACCTTGGTCCAAACAAATGAAGGCGACCTGACCCACTTCAGCACTTGGTCCTCAGACCTCACAGTTACTAGCAAGAGAAAAAACAAGTCACACACAGATATATTGCCACACACCACTAAATGGAGCAAGTTAGCACACCAACACACACACATACAGGCAAGCACACACACACGACTCTGATTTAACTTTTATCCAGGGCTGGTCCTGAGGGGGGGGCCCTAGGCTAAATTCTGCTAAGGGGCCCTCCCATGGAGAGCCATGTAAACCACACAGTCACACCCCAGTGCTTCCACTACAGTCCTCCCTCCCCAGTTTGCTGCATCTGTCAGTCACAGAATGAGATCTAAGAATAAGATCAATATAGAACAGAATGAGGTACAACAAAAACAATATATATTGAACAGAATATGTTGTGTAGAATCTTCAGATAAGTGAATATTGACATTAACATGAATAAGAAATTTTAGAATATATAGTAAAAACTAAAACACTGAGCTTTGGATCTGATGCCTGGAAATTAGTCAGTTAATTGATTTAAAATTCAATATTTAATCAACCATCAGTGGATGTCAGTCCATTAATTTCCATCTTGCATCAGTTCAGAGTTGTAATCAGCAGTGGACTGTAACTAAGTACATTTATGTCAAGTACTGTATTTATTTTGTACTTTACTTGAGTTCCATTTTATCCAACTTTATACTACATCCCAGAGGTAAATGCTGCACTTCTTAATCCACAAACCTGAAAAAAGGCTGTATATGTGGTTCTCACAGGACAGTGATGTTTCAGACATTTGATGGTTGACATTTGACCATGATGCATTGCTGTAGATTAAACTAGTCAACAGTGGCCTGTAAAGGTGTTAAAATGAGCTCAAACTTAAACATCTACAGCAGTAAACAGCAGTAACATTAAAGCAATAATATTAATCCAAAAACATCATACATAATAACACTGACAGGGATCATTTCACTGCAACATGACTATTTTTTACTTTAAGTATGTTTATCTGATAATATTTCCATTCTTTTACTTAAGTAATGTTTTGTGAATGCAGGACTTTTACTTGTAATGAAGTATTTTTACAGTACAGTACTTTTGCATTAGTAAAGGATATGAATACTTCCACCTCGAGGGGAGTAACATCATGTCCATATATTGTCTGGACAGACAGACAGACAGACAGACCGGTCTCCATAGAGGCTGCTGTAGGGAAAGTGTGCACGCGCATATGAACGCATGTTCACACGTGACGCGTGTTTAGTTCTGCTTCATCCACTCATCAAAGTTTGACACGAGGGAGAGACGGGGCCCTGAAGTTCCTCGCGGGGCCCTTCGCAACTTGCGTACTGTGCGTATAGGTCCGACCGGCTCTGATTAGATTTCTTGTCAAAATAGTTGTTGTCATTTCATTTATGTTGCTTCATGCAGCCCTCCCTGTATGATTTTTAAACCAATGATTTCGCCTGCAGGGCTGCAGACATCATGTGACGGGGGTGTGGCATAGAGTCAGGAAATACACCACCGCTGCTGCGAGTCACAAGAAAGGTAAAGTCTAAACTTTTACACTACTGAACTAAACATTTAGGAAGGATTGACAACACTGACACAGTGGCATGAAAAATACTACTTTCATGATGCTGTTTCATCTTAAGGAACAAAGAAATTAAAAGATTTATTCTGCTGAAAACGAGAGAAATCTTCCAGCTGTTGTGCGACTTTGATTATGACTTCTAATGACTTTTGCACTCGCCGAGTCATCAGTTGAATAAAGTTCACACAGAGACAACTTCACTCTGATAATAATAATAATAATACTAAGTGGCTCGTAAGTAAATAGTGATCATATGTGCACACTCCTCTTCTTGTCATCGGAAAGCTCATGTGATTTCCGCATTTTTCTCGCTGGCAGTTACTGAAGTAACTTAAAGGGACAAATACACAGACGGACAGACAGACTGGGAGGGTGCAGCAAGTTTCATTCAACAGAGACAATGATTCAGTGTATGATTTTGTTTTATTTGAGTACAAAGCATCAAAATAATTCCCGCTCATATCAATAACAGTAGTGGATACCCCGTGGAGCTTCTTAGCAGATGGTTATTTGCATGCCGGCATACTGGTTTCAGTCCTGTTCAGGAAGTCTGCTTGACTGGGCAAAACACTCCTTACCCAACCCTGTTAAGCTTTGTATTTGTTCTGTATTAAGAGCAAAGGCGTTGCAATAAGCAAGATAATCCACAGACCTTGTTGTGAGCAGTTTCATGTAGGCTGATTCTTAACTAGTTGTAGTAGATGCTACTGCATAAAGAAAGTAGTTCCTACATGAAAGTGCTCATAACAAGGTTTGTGAATTATTTTGAGCAACCCGAGTCATGATTTATGGAAAGAGACACTGCTGTTGACTTTTTCAAATGTTTTTTTTGCTCTTTGAGCACCACAGGACTGGTGTCATCTAGTTCCATTATATTGAAGAGAAGACAGAAATCAGGACAGACTGTTCCAACAACATCTGTGCCGTGACACATTTAATAATAGTCAGATCGCACAATATGTAATAGCGTTTGGATGTTTGTTTTCCTTTTAAACACAAATATTTGTGCACATGTTCTTAAAATCACAAGCACAATTTTTTATAATTAGTTAACTTGATGATCCTTCCACGTACCCTGTCACACCTACTGAAGTACTCTTTGGGTACCACGAATATCCCAAAATATCACAGTAGATATTAAGGGTGTTTTTGAAGCTTCCATACAAGGAAACATTGAGATAAAATAAAACAAATTGGCTACAAATATGCAATACCTGCAGTAATGAAGGTAATGATATCTCTGTCCGACACTCATGAATGATTGAAGTGATGCATTGTGCTGTTATGTGTCCTCACAGTTCTCCATCATGTCCTACCATGCTGGGACCCCAGAGGAGCCCAGTGCTCTGGTTCACAACATCAGCTCCAACGTCCAGAAGCTGACACTGCTGAGTAATACACACACTACTCACACATACAATCAGCTTCAACATTCAGATTACACCCACTTGGGTGTGAATCATGGCGGACACGTGGAGATACTGTGTGTTTCTTCCTCACAGCCTCTGAACTGCAGAGGGCAGTCTCTCTGCTGGGAACCGATGAGGACACCAGCCAACTACGACTGACGCTGTGAGTGATGGGGTCAGATTTGCATAATTGGTCTATTATGGTGAACATCTTGGTACAAATGCAGGTGGAAAAAAAGGTTAAACCTTGTCTGTCTGAAAGCTCTTAAGCCATACTGACAGTGCATTTTAAATATGATACAGATTGCAGATATTGGCAACTCTGCACACAACCCTTGATGTGTTTTTTTTTTAAATTCTGACTCTCAGCAGTCTGTTTTCTTAAAGTCTGGCCAGTATTTCTCTAATTTCACAAAATATAAAAATATTTGTCTGTGGTCACCAGGCAACAGAAACAGCAGCAAGGCAACCATCTAGCGAAGGAGACTGACAGACTGATGAAGGCATTCAGTGCTCTTCCTGTTGGCCCAGATCAGGTACTGAACTGAAATGTTCAAAGTTGGGCTTGTTGATACCACACTGGTTTGGAACCACACTGTTGACCAAACACTTTTGTTTTTGCGGCCTCTCTGTTAACATTTTTCTTCTCTGTGTGTTTTAGCGGCAGAGAAAGATACAGAGAGAGCGTCTGTTGAATGACTTCTCCGCCGCTCTGAACAGCTTCCAGAGGATTCAGCGGCAGGCAGCCGACAGAGAGCGAGAGTTTGTGGCCAGAGTCAGAGCCAGCTCCAGGGTGTCGGTGAGTAACATGCTGTGCCTGCAAGGTCAAAAGGTCAGGGTGTAAAACACTGATATAGACAGTGATTAAATACTACATTTGTGAGTGACTAGGCATCCATATATTAGTGAGTAATCACATTTCAACCAAACATTTTTTAACATGAATAAATATGAATTACTTCATTTGGAGACAAGGGGTGAAAGCTTAGCCCTAATATAATCCATAAATTGTCTTCAGATCTTCTCAAACTTGTCAGAGGAGCCACAGACTATGAATCTCAATTTCTCAAGTTTGAGATACTGTATTACCTCTCTCAGTCCAGCTTGGTGGATGAGGAGTCTACCAGTAGAGAAGTATCAGTCTCCGTGCTAACAAAGTAACAGATTTAGTTTTTTTGAGATTATTTCCAGAGACATTATTGTTGTTCTCTTCTCTTCTGCCAAAAAGAGACATTATAGGATCTGATCTCCAATAAGTGCACAGTTTAGGGGATAGCGAGAACAAGTGTGCATATCTCACGGGTGGGATCTGCGTCTGGGAACATTTAAGAGAGTGTGAGAGAGATATAAAGACAATGCAGCACCTTGAACTGAATAAGCCTGTGCTGGGCTCAGATTGAAGCTATATGCACTTCCAAGGCTTTTATCAACCGCTCTGCTGTCAAAGCCAACCCCAAATCCCCCTCCCATGCAGACCTTAAGAGCCTCCAATGATGGGTTTCCTAAAGTAGATTAGAAATTCTGAATAAAAATGCTATTGCATCCCTGTTTTGAAGGCTCAAATGAAAACACAGATTCCATGGGTGACTCATCAGGCAAATCAAGAAAGGAGCGTGTGTAAACTTTGTTGCCATCCTGTTTCCTAATAACAAAACAGTCATCGATGATGGACAGGGACAAACAGGGGCAAGCAGAGAGCCATTTTGCAATCCATAGATTTTTCTAATAGCCGACAATATTTTCATAGACTGTCCAACAGGTTGTTCTGAACAGATTGTAATGAAAAAGCCATTGGAGAAAACAAAAGGGCAGTCAGGGATGTCATCCATGGATCGTTCCATGCAAACAAAAAGCAGACAATATACACAGACAAGAAATGACAGCTCCGCAAACAGCTTATCACATGATACCAATGTACTGTCTCTCTGACTCGCTCATTAACAATGCAGAAACCCTCATAAATTGTTTATGTTTATATTTAAATATTTAAGAAAGCAAGGACTAACACTGCTTTTTCTCACCAAGGCTTAACAATAATAATAATAATAATAATAATGATAATAATGTCATTTTTAATCCAAGGATAGAGCTGAATGATGTTTAATGTCATTAACAGTCATAAACATTCATAGTAATGTATGTTTTTGTTCTCAGTTTCTCTGCTTAAGTTGTGTAATTATATTCATATGTTCTGCGTCAGACGGTGCCTTTAATTGCGAGTGTTTTAGACACTGACTCTCTCAGGAGAGCAGACTTGCTTGCTTGGCAACTCTGTTCCCTCTCTGCTTATCTCACTGCAGAAAAAAGTAACTGTAATTGCTGTGTTCATGCTGATAAGCAGGAACAGCTCCTTGCTGTTTGAAATGGTTGGTGGGGAACATATCTTGGCTGGGCAACTAAAAGCTACAAGTTTTATTTGCTCTGTGTCACCATACACACATTTTTGACAACGAGCTGTGCTGCTGATACTTAACCAAATTACATTTGATGAGGTATAATGGTCATTGGCACTGTAGGTTTTAAAGCACCCTCTACATACTGAATCATTGCTGTATCCATAAACATACTGAAGAACGTCCTCTACAGTGTATTTGCACAGTGTGTTTATTTAAACATCTTAATTTCCTTTTAACAGGGAGGACAGCCTGAGGACAGCTTTGGAAATGTGTCTCCTTTCGCTGGGTATATCCACTGCATATGATCATTATTATAATGTCTGTTGTTATTATTATTATTACTAATATTGTTATTTCATCTTCATTTGTTTCTGCAGTGATTCCCAGGCGCAGGCTCAGGCTGAGGCCATCACTGAAGACGACCTGAGGCTGATCCAGGAAAGAGAGTCGGCCATCAAGCAGTTGGAGGTACAAACGTCTACACCAGCATGGTCACTAATATGTACATTATCTCATCAGCTCTGTGTTTTTGTGTTTAACGTGGAGTCTTGGACTTGACTACACCTTTTGTTTCACATGAACCATCTCTCTTTATGTTGATTTATTCAGTCTGACATCACAGACATCAATGACATCTTCAAGGACCTGGGGATGATGGTCCATGAGCAGGGTGACATGATAGGTGAGCTTTTGGCACCTACACTTGTCCATTCCTCTAATAATGAAACCACGTATAACTGAAACGTCTACTTAAAGGATAACTTCGGTATTTTTCAACCTGGGCCCTATTTCCCCATGTGTATGTGTGTGTATGATTGACAGCTGCAACTCGTTTTAAAATTGGTGCGGTATTGAGAGACGTGCATACAGCCGGCAGCTGCGAAACGAGTTATAACGGTAGATATCGGGGCAAAGAGGTCCGTAAAAGTTTGTGCATAAACGTGCTTTTTTTCACCACAGTCCGGCTCAGATCGCCAGTGTAATCTCTCTGTCAACAGTATTCTTCACTTACTGCTGCTGTGTGTGTGACGACATCTCGCGGGATCTTTGATTATTGCCGGAAGAAAACAGGAGTCATGCTGAGAGCCGGTCAGAGCGGAGTTAGCTGTCCCGGAGTTCAGTTGAAAGTTTTACTGCAACTATTGAAAACAATGGTTCGTGTTTTTGCGTCATCGAAGTGCAAGAACAGGATGTCCTGCAACACCCCGTACAGCTTTTACAGGCTGACTTTGTCGCACAGCAACATGCCGAAGTTGTGGCTAATTGTGCTACAACTAGATGCTAACGCTCCTGTCCAGACACTGCTCCTCAGACTATCGGGTCTGCAGTGAACACTTTTCTCAAGATGACTACTGCCAGCCCAAGAAGAGAAGACATCCAATCCTGAAACACTTCACCAAACACACCTCAAGAAAACAGCTGTTCCACTCACTGCAACGAAGACGGTCTTCAACAAGCAAAGATCCTGTGAGACGTCGTCACAGAGTGAACGGTAAGAGAGACGCTTTGCATGTTGTTGACAGAGATTACACTGGTGATGTGAGCTGGACTGTGGTGAAAAAAAGCACGTTTAATGTACAAACGTTTACGGACCACTTTGCCCCGATATCTACCGTTATAACTCGTTTTGCGGCTGCTGGCTGCAGCTGCGTCCCTCAATACCGCACCAATTTTAAAAAGAGTTGCAGCTGTCAATCATACACACATACACGTGGGGAAATAGGGCCCAGGTTGAAAAATACCGAAGTTATCCTTTAATGACAGGAATGTGGGCTAGATCAACAGCTTTATTTTACATATGGCACATTTATTCAATGAAATTAAATATATATATATATTTAATGCAATTAAATGAGTTTAATGAGTATTTTTTTGTTTTCTTATCCAATCCTGAGGAGTTAGATGAGAAGATTTATACCACTCTGCTCTGTACGGTAAATATGAAGCTATAGACAGCAGCTAGTTAGGTTAGCACACCCTTGGATAAGGAAAAACTAACAAAAAAACCCAACCAAAATGGTAGTAAAATTAGAATACAGAGAAACAGATTGACAATATTAGGTAAATAATGAGAAAACAAAAATGAAGACTTTGTCAAAGTGATGTTCTGAGCTGACCTGTCCACTTCTCTAATCACTAATCATTTGTGCCATGTGTGCCTGTCCTTTCCTCACACCTGCTGCATGTACAATGTGTGTGTTTCCTGTGTGTCCTGCAGACAGTATAGAGGCCAATGTGGAGAGTGCAGATGTGAATGTCCAGAACGCCACACAGCAGTTGGCACGTGCTGCAGACTACCAGGTAAAACCCGAATGGAAAAGAGAGGAAGGGCACAAAGACATACACAAAGAAGGGATTAAGGAGAGGAGAGGAGAGGAGAGGAGAGGAGAGGAAAGGCATCCAAATGTACAAATGTTAAGAGAAGTTAGTTTGTAACTAATGAAGAAATCTAAGATTGGCTGCTCCAGCGGTCTCTGAGGTAGCAGTATGTGCGCTTATATGACTCCTCCACCACCTGCACAAAGACTCTCTCTTGTGTAACCAAGTTCTTAGTCAGTTTGTTTGGTAAATAAGACGTAGAGAAAGAGGCGTGAAGCTGAAAATAAAGGAAGAAGCTGACTCACAAGGTGATCTGATTCACGCAGTGCCCATGAGTCACTTCAAACCATCAGCTAGTCTAAATAAATCTGTGTCTTTATTCAAATTCTGATTATATCTTTATACTATTACTCGAACAACCACTTTGTGCTTTGTTCCCTCTCAGCGGAGCTCCCGGAAGAAGATTTGCATCCTGGTGGTGCTGTTGGCTGTAGTTGCCGTTATTGTTGGACTCATCATTTGGGGCGCTACCAAATCCTGAGGGCTTCTTCATCATCGTCATCATCATTGTCATCGTCATCATCTTCATCATCATCATCATCATCATCATCGTCATCATCATCTCCTCCACCTCTCCTATTGAGTCACCAGCCAAGGATGAAGCACAATCCTTCCTCTCCTCAACTCCCCCCTCATGAAGAGAGTCAATGAGACTGTCTGTGTTTCTTTGAATTTATTATATTTTTAAGATATTGAAGTCCTCGTTGACAAGACCAAACACTCCTTCACTGTGAAACAAAAGTAGCACCGGTAGCTTTATTGTCATAATCATCTTTAACTGAATTATTGGTGTCTGATGAAGGTGTGATTTACTTTGACAGGAGAGCTTTTTAATCCTCACCTGACTACCAGAGGGAGGTGTAAACACAGGTGGAGTATTGCTGTGTTCCATGGCAGCCATGTTTCCTTCACCATAACTTAATTTTGAATTAAATTACAGTACAGACAATGCTTCTGGGTGCAATGAAGCAGCAAGTTGCTGTAGGCTGGTAAGAGGGAATTAACCTTCAGATCTGTCTCTTCAAATGTCATATTGCCGCTGCAACTTTCTTTTATCAGGTTAGATATGAAAAGCTCACATGCTAAAAGTTTCTCCCTTATTAAACCATGAATCAAGTGCACTATGTAAATTTGGCAATAAACAAAAGCCCAGGTCCACAGTACAATGTAGCCAAACTGCGTTCAGTTTATTGCAATGCAGTTAAAATGTCCTCTTTTTTTTATCTCTTATCTTCTATTTTTAGGTTATAATGAATTAAGAATTCATTTCAGAGTTCATTTCAATTCAAATTCATGTTTTTGTATTATAATAATAAATCAGGAACTACTGTACATTCCCAACCTACATTTTGTGGTTAGGACAAAATATTAAACCCCACTATTAGCCAATCATTCTAAGTACTGTCTTTTTCTAGTATTTGTAAATGGTGTGTTTTCATTGGCTAGACAAATTATATTTCACTTTGTAGCTTATACAGATTGCATCAAGGAAAATCCTTTTTTACAAAATGAAATCACCTGTCACATTACAGATGATCACAATGACTGTGAGGTGCAACATATCAACATGTAAATAGAGCAGGCGAAGGTCAAGTCATAACAAGTCTGTGTCCCGCCCCTTTTGGAACTTTGGTTGACTTTCTCCTTTCTTGTTTCCTGTATGCAATATTTTTTCCCAGTATGGTGAAGGCATGACCTGCCCTACAATGCCTCTGATTGATTTACCAAGTTATTCTTACCCTAATCCTACTCAATCCCACTCTTTGTGCCCAAACCTCATGAAACGATCCAAACCAACGAAGGCAACGTAATCAATAAGAGTCAAAGCAGGTTATGACTTTGTTCTTCTGGGGGGAAAAAATGCATCCTGTACTTAAATATGCTATGTGCTAGGCACGTCTGTTTTAAAAAGAAAACCAAATTTTTGAAAATGGTTATAAGATGGACCTGTAAAGTAACATATAGTTGCATCTTAAGTTGGCGTATGTTAGCAAAACACTGGCTAACCAGCTAGATGATCTACATCTGTTGCTAGCAAGCCAGTTACATCTGATAGCTAATGTTAGCAAAATTCTTGCTAACTATCAAGATAATCTACTTCAGTCCTTCTAACATTAGCTAAGTATATGTTGCTTTTACAGGTCCCCTAGCAACATATTTTAACCATTAACTAGTTTAAATCCTATAACTAATGCTAGCAAAGCATTATCTAACTAGCTAGCTAACTAGCAAGACAATCAACTTCAGTTAATCTCACATTAGCTAACTTAAGATATGACCTATTGCTTCTTTTAACCATCTTCAGCTTTGGTTTTCATAGATAAGGCTAGCACATAGCATATCTAAGAACAAGAAAGAAGAAAGTTGACAGAGGTACTGCTGGGTACCAAGCTTGCTCAGCTGTCATTGAAGCACAGACCAAAAAGAGACGGGACTCAGGAAGGGTCCGTTTGAACTATGTTTTATGGTTTGTTTTAACCTACAATACTTAATATATGTGTCATGTAAAGGCCCTGAACACCAAACAGGTGTCTTCAATTGTGTGGTTGATTAGATCTTGTTACAGGTGGCCTGTGTGGGTTGACATTTTGTGTGTGCTGGCTTTACTCAGACTCAGTAGAAATCAGTCAGTTATCATTATTTTTCCGTGACTGACCACCTACAATAGTTTTTAACTCTATATGCCTAACATAAAGAAACCAAACATGTAGGGAAATAAAATAAGTTAAAGCAAACACTAATTATTTGCTCCAACTATTTGACCCAAATGTAAAATGATGATCACATGTATATTTTTAATACTGAGATTTAGCTGCCTATCATGTGCTGAATAAATTATCTGAATGTCCTGAACCTGAAATGAGAAGAGTGATTTTTACTGAAACTTTTTATTTTAAAATAAATTGTAATTTACCACTTAAAGTCCATTCTTTTTTTTTTTCAAAACAAAGGGGAGTCAAGTCTCCTATAATTATATGTACATAACCACATTATTTTGCAATAAAAACACATTGTATTAGATTTTTTGTGTAAACAATCCCACTTATTTATTCTTTGAGTTAAACCTATTTTACAGTGTTTGTTTAGTACTGTATGGCATAATTGTTACCAGCACTGCAGAAACAGATTGTTTGTTTATTCAATAGTTAGTTTTACATTCAAAGTTAAAACAAACTGGCAGGCTGCTGGATGAGAGTCAGTGAACATGTCGCTTTACATTTGATCCTTATTTATTTAGCTGCCTGAGACTCAAACAAAACCAATGATTGGATGTCATTACCCTCTTCTGTCAACAGTGTTACTGACACTTGATGAACAGTGTGAACATTTTCCTCAAGAACATACTGAGGGAAGATGAATGAGTCGTGCACAGTCAGTATCTATGTTCTCGTTAATCATGACAATTAACTCTACTGTATCAGTACAACTCCCCAGTAGAGGGCAGTAAATGTCTGTTGGGGGTAAAACTGGAACAGTGTGCTCAGCTGACCTTCCCAGGAAAAATAAATGTTTTTAAAGGTCAAATAAGGTTTTTCAGCCCAGCCATGATTTGGACAAATATACACAAGGACAAATGATGTCATGTTATTGATTATCTTTCTTACACTTGATCAAGACAGTTAAAGGGCCGCTGTGTACGTTTTTTGTATAATCACCTGAAAATAAGAATGATTATGTTTTTGTCACCTTACAATGAGACCTTTTTATCTACAGAGGACATGGGTCTTTTTCCACAGAGGTTGCCATGTTACACCATATTTCTACATTAACCCAGGCCAGACAAACCAAACACTGGCTCTAGATATGGCTTGGAAAGAGAGGGTGAGGCGGAGATGTTTGCATTCTGCAAGCTTGCCACTAAATGCCACTAAATTCTACACACTGGTCCTTTAACTTAACTGAGTTAGTACAACTCAGTATCCTCAAGTAGAGGGCGGTAAATATTAATTGGGGGTAAACCTGGAAGACAGATATGGAAGACAGTCTGATAAGTCAAATAAGGTTTTTAGGCTGAGCCATCATTTGAACAAATATAGGAAAGGATAAATGGTTTATCAAGGTCATTTAATTATCCTTATACAACCAAGAGTTACACAATGAAAAATAAATTGTAATCCTTTCATGGAACACACACATATAACATAGATACAGATAATTGAATTCAGAATGGAATAGGATCAAATAAAAAACAAAATTAAACAACATATGCAGTTATTTTGAACATGTGTTCAAAATATGTTCGAACATATATACACAAAATGTTTATATAAAAAGTCTGACATCTGGGAAACAGCGCTTTTGCACAAAGCATCATTGATGTAAACACACACAGTCCACCTCCCAAAAGGGAGACAGGACCCAAGACGTCCTGCGTCTTCAATCCTCAGTCCAATCTGGGTTTGCATGGCTCTTATTCCCAGTCTCCTCCACTCCTTCCGGGTGTAATCTGCGGTGATGCATCCACCTGATCTGGCTGAGTGGTCAAAAGATGCGGTGTGCATTATTGTACTAGTGATGATTATGTTTCTTAGCCTTGATCAAGACAATTAACTGAACTGTATCAGTACAGCTCAGTATCTATCAGTAAATGGCAGTAAATGTCTGTTGGAGGTGTGCGCTCAGTTGACTTTCCCTGGAAAAATAAATGTTTTCAAAGGTCAAATAAGGTTTTTAGGCCCAGACATCAAGTTGACAAATATAGGCAAGAACAAATCGTCTACTGGCTGAACTTTGTTGTATAGACTAATAGGGAATATCATTTCACAGTGATGATGCCTAGCATGATGTTGGCAACAGCTGCTTTGGATTTAAGACAGTCCTCAATAGACCTTTTTCAAGGCAGCCATTCTGACATGAAATATCAGGGTAAACGCAAGTGTTCATCGTGATACTTATTATGGCTCCATTCCATTCAGATCAAACAGAGTCAGGGGGCTGCTATTGTGGCTCACTGGGACCGTTCTGCTACATTAAATGGAGAGAGGCCTTAATTAGTACCCTTAGTCACCCATGTGTTTACCCTCAAATTTCAATATCAATATGGCTGCTGTGACAAAAGTCTATCATATCTTCTTTTTCCCGTCTCTTAAGAACAGCATCAACAGCCTCTTAAAGCGATATTCCACTCCCAGATGATAGTCCACTCAATATGTACTGACCCCTATGCCGATGTGATGATGGGTGAAGATCTTCAGTTCACAAAACAATCCTGGAGTTTCAGCAGAAAACAGGGTTGCAGCTAATGGCAGTGAATGGCGACCATGGATAAAATGTTAAAAAAAAAGAACACAAAACAAACACAAAATGTCTCCATCCTGCTCGTGTGGTGTAATCCAAGTGTCCGTGAGCCACAACATTAAAATTTAACCACAAAAGACGCCATTTACGCCATGTCAACTGTCGCATGTAGCAGGTACTGTAGCATGTAAACATGGCGTCCATCTCGCGATATTTTCACATGTGCATCCATTAAGAGATATACAAAGTCTCGCGATACATCAACGGCATGTTTACATGCTACCTGGGAGGCTACAGTTGACATTTCGGCTAAAAACATGGCATAAATGGCGTCTTTTGTGGTTAAATTTTAATGTCGCGGCTCACGGACGCTTGCACCACACGAGCAGGATGGACACATTTTGTGTTTGTTTTGTGTTCTTTTTTATATTTTATCTGTCACCATTCACTGCCATTATACCGTATTTGGCTGCAACCCTGTTTTCTGCTGAAACTCCAGGATTGTTTTTTGAACTGAAGATCTTCACCCATCCTCACATCAGCATAGGGATGAGTACATACTGAGTGGATTATTATGTAGTGGTGGAATATCCTTTTAAGGCTAAGACTGAACCTTATTGAAACCTAACTGCAGCTGAGTAAATACCTCATTAATTATTGGACTGAATCAAACATGACCAAGTGTCATCTGCATAAAAGTAAAAACCTACATTTTACATGTCACACACATATTTTAATTGTAGAAACATAAAAAACATAAATAAAAGAGGATCAATGACAAATCCCTGTGGTACACCTTTTGTTAAAACTGTTACAAAGTCTGAAAAGTAGGGCTGGGTGATATAGCTAGAAAACTTATCACAATAAAATATTAAAATTCAGTTACTATCAATAATTGTTGATAATGTCTACCTTTATTACCTAAAACCTAAAAGGTTGAATTTAAGCACTTCATCTTTAATTTAACCACTTTCCTTTTAATTTAACCATTGCATTTATACATGTCATTTATATCACAGTCTGTTATCAAGGAATATAAGAGGCTGTTTATGAGTCAGGATTAATTAGTTATGTGCTTTCATCATGGATTGATCCATTCACATGAAACTATTGAATATTTTATTGAACAATTTTCTATTGCTAATGATGAAGTGTCTATAGTCGATACACATCACTATTCAGGCCTACCGAGAGGTGTTTAAAAAAACACGTTATGTGTTATGTCCTTGTTTACAGCACAGACTGAGGAAAGTAAGTCTGAGGCAGCCATGAGAGGATGAGATCAAGGAGCAGACAGGAGTTAGCTTTTATATGTCAGAGCAGACGGTGTTGGACTTGGACTGGGATGTGGAAGTAACAGACTGCTGTGACGCAGAAGGCAAAAGTTTCCTTGGCAGAGTGAGAGATGAGGAGGATTTGGACACAGAGTTGTAAATACATCACTCAGGCAGAGAAGGGGTTGAACTGGGCGTCAGTAGGACAGTGAGTATTTTCGGCTGGTTACACACACACAGAAAGTAGCAGTATGCTGCAAAGAGCTGAGCAAGATTTTCCTTTAAAACAGAAATGTCACAGCTGTGGAGGATGAGGAAAGTTTGACTGGGTACAAAGTTACTGTAGAGGAAGTCTGAACACATGGAAGCTTATTCAGTTGTTTTTCAGTTGACATTTTCCTTTACATTAATTTTCTGCCTCATTTAAGAAAAATGCAAAACAGCAATCCATGTGATTCTAGCAGACAGGCATCAAGGCTAAACTTGTGGGTGGAAGTAACCTATTAATATGTCTCCTTCTTTACAGTAACATAATGTGTCTGCCTGTCTGGGACACAGAGGCTGTTTTTTTCCTACTGATGTAGAACATCACAGATAAAGGCAGAAGTTGGATGCACTCGAGGATACAGAAGTTTCACTCTGCTGTGATGCAGATAAACTGGAGAAATTACTCATCTGGGCAAACAGTGAATTCACTGAAGTTAGGTCTTTTAGGTGCGTCATTAGAAAAAGTCTTGGAGGAAATAACAAGTTGCTATTAGTTTTCCTTTCCATTCAGAAGCTAAAAGTAGCTCAAATATGTAAGTGTGGCAGTGAAGCTGACTCTCAGGGGCAAAGACACTGATATATGTAACAATTCAGTCTTGTTTTGAACTAACTTGTGTTTTTCTTTTTATTTCATGACATTTGTGCATACGTTTTAGACCCCAGGAAGAGTAACAGCCACATGAGCAGAGGCTACAGGGATACTATTAATACAGAAAGGAAGAGACAAAACTCTTTAATCACCAGCATCCAGTGGTGAAGCTGCAGATTGCAGCCCGCTCACCTCACCCTCTCCTTCCAAGTCAATGGGGAAAATTACGGAGTTCACTAAAAGGTGATAAACAAATTTCCAAATATTATATTCCCCATTTGCCATATTCTACTAATAGATCCCCCTAAATCAGGTGAGAAGTCTGAGAGTGTGAGCCTCCCCTCAGACAAAGCTTGGCCCCCCTCCTTAATGCTTTTTTTCGCTCAGGTCCTGGATGGGATGATTATTATGTCATTTGATCTCAAGGACAGTCAACAACTAATCGCCTCATACTGCTGTTTTACATTCAGACAACAAATACATCTAAAAAGTCTGGCTAAAGGAATTTATTAGTTTCTGGCCCTGAGAAAGTGGGAAAAAACTGTAAAATTCCTGATTGCTATCTCTGAACTACCTCTTTAACCAAACTGCTCACATTTAGCCTATTCTATGTCATCTCTTTCAATAACTAATATAATAACACCTATTTTAACCATTTCCATTCACTGAATCTCCCCTGAAATAGTTTTGAGCCCCCCAGGGGAGGCCCACATCCCACCTCTGTCTGAAATCTTACATACAGGACCTTTAAAGAAACAAATATTTTTTTTGAAATAATGAAATAATTTATTTTCAAGCTTTATGATTTATTTATAATTTTGCATTTTATGTATGGACAGTTGTACAACCTACCTACCCACATAAGCTATTTTTGCTGTGTTTTTAGAAAACTCAAAGTTCTTTTAATCACATCTTATAATTCATGAAATGTGCACTGGCTGAATGGTTATGTTTAAATTTGGCTTTAGAAAAGAAAAGAAAAGAAAAGAAAAGCATAAATTTGTCTTTGCATCTTTGTATCAGATCAAAGTAAGTAATTGTTGCTACCAGCAGGGAGCAGTGCTGGACTGTTTACCCTCAGAGTGCATAAGTCCACAACATACCACTATGTAATGCTACAGTATTTTCTTGTATTGTCATTATTATAGGTACAGTTATACAACAGCCACATAGCAAACTGTCATTTCTTAATATTAACGACTGCAACACACGCAAGTGATAAACATGCTATTAAAATAATACATCTCTTTTATACAGTAATAGAATAAAACCAAGCTCCACTATACTTGAATAGACCTTCATCACATTCAGTCAGGGCTTTGATCTCTCCCGAGTGAGATTTTTCTGGTCCGATCCATGTTAATTAGCTTACATCAAAGTCCAGACTGTCCTTTAAAGTGGCTGCTCGGTTTCAAGCCCCTCAGCGCAACATCACACACACAAGTGTCCTTGACTGAGACAACGAATCCCTGCTCTGCTCTGGGGTGCAGATCAGCTAATAGTGATTATCAGATAAAGCAGTATGAAGTGGTACATTATTTTTTCAACTGAAATCGTGTTAGCAGTTGCCTTGTCCTTGTCATACCTGAATCCTATTTTTATCCATCCTCTCCTCACCTCTCCTCCTACCCTACTCTCATTTCTCCTCCTCTCTCGTGTCCTCCCCTCTCCATTACAGCACATCTACAGTACTATACATACGGGCCGCAGATGCCCTCACTATTTTTATGGCTACCTTAAGCCCACAGGATGTCCGGCCTCTTTCAGGACAGTCATGTTAACAGAAACTCCATTAACTCAAGGACAGTGTTGATTCAACATGTATTTTGGAGGGTTATTTAAACATCCTACAATATTTTTTTTTTTTAACTGGTTATGAAACAGTCTCCTTGAAATCAGATGAAATGATTTACAGTATGTAGACCGGAAGAGCCAATGTTTACATTTTCAGTAAAAAAAAAAAAGGAGATTTTTCTTTATATAACCTTAATTTTGGCATTATGTGTTGCGGTTATGGCAATGGAAATACTACTGCTTTTATCCACAGGGGCCTCCAAAATCAACACCATATGCAAGTTCCATGTAGTAGCTTTAAACTTGATGAGTGACATCATTTCAGTGTTGCAGAGCTCATTATCCTGAGCACTATGTGTAATATGAAGGTTTCCAAGTCAGTTAATTAAAAAGTAGTGTTAGTGTGTGTCTGTTAAATTTAGTCTTATTTGTTGGCTTGACTTCATCAGAAAATCATCAACTCTGAGAATAAAATCAGACATAACAGCACTGTTAACTTGATACATGTGGCATTTTTAACAACCACTGCAGAACTATAGTTCCCATGAGTGACAAAATAACTCAAAATCATTACAAAAATATCAACACTTCTGTAAAACTGTGGCCATCTTACAGAAACTATTGATCTTGAGTTTTGAATCTTGACACCATTAGAGTTTAAGATTGGATTCTTCCCAATTTGATATTACAGAAAAAAATTCAACCCAGCTTTATTAATCCTATCTTACTGTACTCCATCCTATTTTATCTCAGGTTAGGAAATCATAAATACCCAGTTAATCATATTTTATCAACTTTTATGTCTGTTACATCACTACTTTTGTTACCTCCCTGAACTAAACAACTTTGTAACCGTTGTTTTTCAAACATACCAAAACATACCATCTACCAAACGCTACCATTAGCTACTGTCAGTGAACACTACTAATACTGACTGTTAGCTATCACTACTGCTAGTTACTGTTAGCGAGATGTTAACCACTACTAGAGGTGGAAAAGTGAAAGCTTGGACAGTTTATTGGTTATCCTAAAGTTAGGAGTTTATTTAAGATTTGGGAAAGTTAGGATGCTTGTGTAATACACTTTTCTTCACAATGACATAAGAACTGTTAATCTGTAGTAGCTTTTTTTCCCCCCTAAATCAGGTCCTAACCCTAATTACCATGATTACAAAACAGTAAAGACAGGATCTGCTAGTTAAGAAGTTTCTGATATGGCCATTGATCAGTATCACACAAAGTTAAGTAAAACCGCTACAGTCTGTGTAAATTATCCAGTGTTGTTGACATCTCTCAAACTTACCTGTAACTGAGCATCCCAGTCTCCATCCGTGATCCCTGACTTGTAATCCTCAGGTCTGGTCCAGAGCCCCAGAGGGCAGCATTCCTCCCTGCAGCCCAGGAATGTAAACTTTACTTTGGAGTCCAGCTTCAGTCCAGCAGGAGGAATGCAGAGTGTTTGCTGTTAAAATGTCCTTCTCTCTGAAAAGGAATATTTAAGGGGGGGTTAAGTCATAAATAAAGATGTGGTGGAGCTGGCACTGGTGAGATGACAACTGGCACAAGAACAGAAAAACATGCTAGCGGGTTTGGGGGTTTTAGATTTAGAGGCTTCTGTGTATTCTGGTAAATATTGATGTTTTTCTGAAGAGGAAGTAGCTCTCAGGTATGTGTCAGGATGTTCCACAGCGAGAGGAAACCGCTGCACTCACCTGCCGTTTCAAAGTTAAAATTCCAAGCTCACACACTGAAGAAACCCTCAGTGCACCTGTGCAGAGCTGTTTATTCCCTCTGCAATGAAAAACAAACAAACAACTAACATCCAGTATGCACAGATACTGTGTTTTGAGCTTGGACAGTCTCTCATATTTAAGCCTACAGTGGGTAACTTAATATTCTGGTGGCTGCTGGAGGGATCTAGAGGTAAATGCCTAAAAACCTTGAATAACCAGAAACCATGTGATGTGATGTCAATAAACAGCGTGCTCATATTTATCAAAGCAGCTGGTGTTTTCATACCAAAGGACACCAAAGAGACAAGAAAGTCAAAACATCTATTCATGAGACCTCAGTCAAAATTTCTAGTGTCTATAACCTGTATCACATATGTCTCATTTGTGAAAAGGACAAATTAATAGTGTATTTATGAGTGAGAATAAGAGCTTGTTTTTATTGCATCCTCAATTCCTGCCTATTGTGATATGTAGTTGTGTTTCACGATGAATATGAGTTTGTCTGTATTAAAGCTAAACTGATCAACATTTTTTACACTACCAATGGATTAAATGATACAGACAATTATCACTCGACTGCAGTTCCCCTCAGCCCTACAGAGATTTTTAGCATCTGCCAGGCACCTATTTGTTTTGATTTTTCAGTCTCACCACTCCCATCAACTGTGTTCTGAGAAGTCGTGTCAGATTTTACTTATATAACCCAAATCACAAAAGTACAAATTATGATGGCGAAACATCTGATATATGTTCATGATAAAATGTATGTGAAGATAACAGCTGTTCTGCTGCTCAGATAACCCCCAACCCAGCACCAAGCAACAGAAAGACAAAATTAGAAACTACCGGGTGGACATAATGGAACATTTACAAAGAAAAAGCCAAATATTTCCCTCAAGAGTTGATGGAGAAAACAGAACTAAAAATAGAGTTAACATTGGACTTGTGTTCTCCAGCTGGCCAGAAACAAGACCTCCAATTAATGCTAATGCCTTTGTCAGTGCTGTATGTGTAAATAGGCAACTGGCTAACACAACTTCAACTTGGGTAATAATATGTCAGTGCTGTGTTTACAACTTGTTGTGTTGCCTCCAAGTTGCCAAAAAATAAAACTTTCTGCAGATTTAATGGGAAAATTCAGCACTTTTCATGTAGATGTCAAGTTTATGTTAATTGTAGTCAATTGAAACAATAAATGCCTCTGTGCTGCTTTATTGATTGAGAAATCTGAGTTCTGCTGCAAAATCTGTTGTTCTTCCTGCATCCAGCGATGTCACAGTGATCTAGTTGGAGTTAAGAAGAACTACAGGCAGTTTCAGTTTGGATTTCTAGTCTCTGCCTCTGGGCAGCCATGCTACATGAGTATTTTTGCCACCTAAAGCTATGCTCTGCCAACAAAGTGATAGCTATAGACTAGGATAGTTGTGGCCGTGGCTGTTAGAAGTTCACATGCAATGCATCCTGGTAAATGTAGGTTCCACGGGTTGTAGAACTCAGCTTTCTTGATCAATATATAGCATGCATGGTCTGGTGCATTTGATCACAAGACAGTCAGTCCACGGCCTTATAACCTTTTGCAATTTGAAATATATTTTCCAGTTTGAGACACTTTAAGTTGTGGCTGTTGACATATTGCTGTTTTAGCTCTAGCCTCTTGTTGCTGTCTCCTGTCCTGCACTTTCTCAAACAAAAATGTAAATGTAAATATCTGTGTTCACACAACTATATTTTCATGAGTCTGGGTGGATGAAAGACTTCTCCCAGTTTGCGTCCTGTCGTTGTTCTAATCTCAGCTCTCCTCTGTTTACAGTCTCCCGCAGTTACTTGTTCCCATAGCTACTTTACTTACTTACAGTTTAGCCCTGTGGTTTAAATGCTGACCTTCAAACCGAGTTGTTTCTTAGCTATTGGAGGGTGATTTGTGTTAACAATTTCCTGAACTCCTGGTTTCCCATCCTGCAGACATCTCTGATTACAGCACAAATTGATTTATTCATGTGTAACAAAGGGGAAAGTAAAGGCAGGCTTGCATAAACCACCACCTCAAATATTTTAGCTGCATCTTGTGTGAACAAGTTAAATACCATCGTGGTTTGCTCACCTCAAATCATCTCCTATATGTGTAGGAGACTGTTTGTACAGAGGAATGTAACCAGGAGGAAAAATGCAGGAAGACAAACTATGGCGACCTTGTGTAACGCAACGGACGTCATAACGTGCAGCCGCCTCGCCGTTGGTGGGAATGAAGAATAAAGGATGGAGGTAGGGATGGAGGAAGGCAGGGAGGTAATTGAGGAATGGATGTGTGTCTCCTAGGTGGCCATGTTGATGCTCTGGAAGGATGTGGGCACTGGTCAGACCACACACACATACACACAAACAGACATACGCACAGCGGTAGCCAAGGCCAGGCCAAGCTTCAGCTGTAGTTATTGTTACGCAGCGGTCAGGATTTAACTCTGGGGCTTCACCATGGTGGGACCAGAGGAATTAGACTCTGGGTTAGTCCACTGGTAGCTATTTGATTCTCGGTTTCTATAATGGCGGGTAATAAATTGTGGGTGTTTGTCATGGTGGGACCAGAGGAATTTGGCTCTGGGCTTTAAGTTCCTGTTGAACTTACAGTTACACACTTGGAGGAGCTGGATGAAGAAGTAAAAACATGCCATCAGAGTAAGCTCAATGGATTCCCATCCAAACTGCACATTTTATGTAATTAGGGAACCAAATCTACATCATTTTCTATGTTTGTTGTTCCTCCATGGTGATAGCTACGTGCAGCCTTCTGTGTATTTGGCTCTTTAGACTGATGGTAGACTATAAAATGTTAGTTGTTACAGAATAAACAGAGAATAAGGTAACTTATTGGACAGAACACATACCTTGAGAGTTCATGTGAATTTAAAAAAAAAACAAAAAACAAAAAAAAACTTCAGAGTCAAAGTCACTGATGCACAGTTGTGACTTGTCGCTAGAGCACAAATGCAAGGCTGTGCTTTCAGAGCTCCTGAAATCTTGGGTTGAAATCAAAAAGTAACTTTAAGGGCCCTATTGAGACTATCTATAGCCTGTGGTACAAAGTGTATGGTGCAAGTGCATGGCGCGCTGCGTGTCCAATTCCACTTTGCTATTTACATAGCACATAATCTGTCTGCAAAGTAAGGTGCTACGTGCAAAGAGGTTGTATTTAGTCTCTCAGTTAATCGTAGGTGTGTTTTGGGCATAACATGAATGAAACCAGTGTCATCTCCAATTCCCTTTAAGAGCCAGGTGCACCTATCTCTGGCGCATTAACCCGCAGGTAAGGCGGTCCAGGTCATAGAAGTTAATTTGGCAGTAGGTGGGTGAAATAGTATGGAGCGTTTCTCCGTGTGCATGTATGCATGAGGCAGAGATAACTTCTGTGACATTACAGCATGCATGGAAACATTTAAAATGATTGCAAACATCCTCTATAATCATTAAGGTAAATTGTTGAAAACATGAAAACACTAAGACATCAATACCACACACTGTAAAGAAATCACCTTGAAAGCTCTTTTTACATTTTTCTCAGGATTATAACATTTGACTGACTGACTAGATCCTTGCTTATGTTGTATTAGAGCTCAGATGTACGTTGCTTTGTATAAAAGTGTCTGCTAAATGAATCTGTAAATTGTGACTGTAATATTTACAAAATATGAATAAGTACTTTTTGATCATTAAATATTAATAAATGTCACCATGGTTAAAGCAATAAAATAACCACTGTTACTACTGTATAAGTGTTAGCATTGCAAACGATAAATGATTAATTCCTTAAAAATGTAACATGTTCATGGATTTTAAAGATAAAAGTTCTTTGATTGCACAAAGAAAGATTTAAAGTAAAGATTTAAAGACTTGTTGATACAGATTATTTCTAAATTATTTATCTCAATGCTGTCGACTTACCGGAAAACACCACACAAGCAGGAATGCACGCCCATTATTTACAGATCCTGGCCCTGAGCCCTGACTGAATTATACCTGTTAATCAGCTGCATTGAAAGGCGTTTGACGTCAGAGGTGGACAAAGCTAACAGAACAAGAGGTGCGAAGAGCGCGTGTGTGTTTGAGTGGGCAGGTGGGGCTGTCGGGGTCAGAGGCTAAGAGGGGTTGATGGGTGGGGCGGTGGTGGTGGTCGGGTGAAAGCTGCTCAGCAAACACAGCCTGCTGTCACAAACACACCAGATATATGAAGAGCCACAGGTCTGTGAGACGGACAGAGGACGGATGAGTGTATGAGGGAGGGCGGAGAGGTGGACAGACAGCTCACGAGAGGGAAAGACTGAAGGAGGGAGGCCCTCGGTTTACTCACAGTGTTGTGATATGTTCGTCATGTTTTCACACCGGGGGGATTCTCAGACTGCTTGTTTCCATTTTACTGTCTGGCATTTACCTCCAACTGTCAGCATGAGTTTAGTACAGCTGATCGATGAGACCAGACAAGATGAGACAAGATGACATGAGATTAACATATTATTAATTTTAACATTTATCATTTAACTGTCTTCAGTATCATAATTGTGGTTTGGATTTTGTATTGAAGTTTAGATTAGATGCACATCTCACACATGAGATTCAGAAGAGAGATAACATGAATTTAGAAGGCAAGATAAGATGATATCTGCAATGAGAAAAGATGAGCAGAGGTGAGAGTAGATGAGCTGAAATGAAATTAACTTTTGGGACAATGAGGATGACCTCATGGAAGATTATACAAAATGTGATAAGATGAAAATTATTGAGATCAGTTGTGAGATCAAATTTATTTATGAGAGCGGATGAATGATGTTAATGAGAGCAAAAGAGATAATACAAGATGAGATAAAAATTCAATAAGTGTAAATACCAAAGGAGAGGAGATTATATTATATTACATTATTTTACATTTCATGAGATAAAGTGTGATGAGAGATTGGATGAGACTGAGATAAAATGACCTTGACGACAAGATAAACCATTTCTACTATGATTAAAATAACAAAAAAAAAGTGATGACGATAACTTTTTTGAGGAGAAACAGTGAAATAATATAATATCGAGATGAAGTGTTGAAGTTAGATGAGACAAGGCCGGCCAGATGCATAAGCTAACTAAGTGCCTGCTCAGGGCTCCCAAGAGCTCTTGAAATGTCCAACAATAGAGTTATACTCTATATTGGGTCTATAGCGGTAATCATACAAAAATGCAATATCATGTTACCAGGCTGGCTAGCTAATACTACTGGTTTAATTAATTCCTGCTGCCTCTGTCAGAGCTGGTTTCACATTCATGCACAATGCTGGTTATCAGCATTCTGATGCAAGCACAGTCAGGCAGTCAGACAGACAGTCAGTGAGACAGGTTACAGTCCTGTCCTCTGTGTTGGCCAAGAGGTTTGGATGTCAATGGTTAGATCATGTCATTGCACAGGTGCTGCAGTGACTGTCAGATCAATCATTGTGCTGCAAAGTACAATGATTATGGTTTTAAAAAAAAAGTGCTGACCGAAGAAAAATGAAGAAAGAGAGCAGAGAGCAGACTTAAAGACACTACAGATATTGTACTGATGATAACAGTGTTAGCAAATCACAAATTATGAGCCATGTTTTCCCCCTTTTTTGTTCTTGGGTGCTACTGATCAGTTGGTCAGAGGCGCAGCTTCCGAATGGAGTTTGAGGTGGGGTTTTCTGCAACTTACAGATAAATGAATGCAACTCTTCTCACCAGCTAACAGTTTAGGCGGCAATCCTAGTAAACAGTATACATTCTGAACATTCTGAGCATTATCACTGCAGCACTTTGGCATGCTGATGTTAGCATTTAGCTCAGTGCTGTGTCTCACAGAGCCTAACATGGTTGCCTTAGTCATTTCTCCACAGAATACAATCAAAGGGAAACGAAACTGGGCAAAACACTAAAATAATATGCTTTAGATTCATTATTCATTCATTATAAGTAAACTGATAACATGATAATGAAAAATATCACTCAATAACCATTGCATTTTAATTCAGCTGCTTAAAAAGCTGGATAGGGACTATAACCTGGATCATAGAACGTAATAAAATGGCTTTAGAGAGACAGGTAGCGTTTGAAAGACTTACTTTTTTTTTAAACAGAATGCTGGATTGTTTCTTCTAAATGTCTTTCATTACACAAAGAGTCCAGTTCCAATATGTACAGGGCTTATGTTTTGACAAGTGGTCTGATGAGAAGATTGAGATTTTGGATCCCTGATTTGCCAAGAAAAATGTGGACCAGGGAAGTAAATGCGACCTGCTCTCCTCTCCTTCAGTTAATACCATAGAAATGTCCTTGAGCACATTTCTAAACGTCGAAATTGCTCTGGTGGAGCTGCCCAGTGGACCAACACTAGAAGACTGTGGTCGCGCTGGGCTGCTGCCAGGTATGAATGTGTGTAACTTTGTACGTGTGAAGCAGGGTGTTGATGAAAGAGAGTATGTATGCTTGGCAAATATTCCCAGGATAAATTAAGGCAAGAAGCTAAAGTCTATACTGAGAGCTAAAAAGAAAACGTCTGATGTGGTGGCAGATTTGTGCTTTGAGGGTCGGATTGAACCAGTCACAGAACAGAAACATGGGGATGGAGTTAGCTCAAGTCATACCCATGTCTGGTTAGCTTGTTGTGTATCTTTGGTCGAGAAGATGCTGCCTGAGCCCACAGAGAAAGGCTAAAGAAAAATCATCAAAGTTCCAAGCTGCATCAATTAATCCAGTTGTCAAATCTCTGAAAATGATGATAATCTCATAGTATCATCTCTCTCATCTTGTTAAATTTCTTTTCACCTCATCAATAAAGTTAATTTATTCTTGGCTAACCTTACCTCTTGTTATCTCCTCTCATCTTGTAACATTTCTCATTTTACCTCCTCGGTAATAATAATAATCATGTAATCTTGTCTCTGCATCTCAATTTGTTCAGATTAGTGAAGTTCATCTCATCTCATCTCATCTCATCTCATCTCATCTCATCTCATCTCATCTCATCAATAAAGTTATTTTAATTTGAGTCATCTGTTCTCATACTTGCCTTTCCCAGCTACTTTCTCATGTTATTGATGAAGGTAATTTTGTCTCATTTCAGGCCTGGCCCAAGACAACACAGGCTACTTTGCCTGGAGCAAAAACAGTAACTGCAATTTGATCTTGTGTTGCACAAAACACTCCACTTAAAAATAGAGCTTTGTGAGTTGTTAGAAGTTAGGAGCCTTTGTGAAATGCTATTGTTGGCAAGTTCTTAATTATTTGTTCACAATTGTAAGTTTAAGCTTTTCCTATGGTCCTCCTCCAGTTTTTGGATTTCTTCTTTTGAATATAGTTTCTTTCTCTATAGTTTTTGATGTACCTCTCAGCAGTGGGATTAACATTGTTTACTGTTGCTGCAAGTTTTTTTTCCATATCATATTTACTGTTATTATATTTACTATATACTGTTACACTTTTCACTAAACTTGCCTCTTAAAATGTCCTTGTAACTGTTGAATTCCTCCAAAAGACACGTTTTCTGATGGGGTAAATGGAACTGAGTGATTGGATGCAGCCACTCGCTCAGCCATTTATTTTATTTTGAAAAAGGTCATAATTTTCCCAGAATTCATTGTACTGTTGTACCACTTAAATCAGTCAATAACTAAACTGCTTTGTACAATGGATGAATTTAGATGTCTATCTGAAGTCTGACTATCTGTTATACAGTCAAAGTCTATCTTTGTGAGACTGGCCCCAGCTGACTCCAGGGGACAATGAAGGCAGGGTGGGTTCAAGCAGGGACAGGAGACTTGTAGTGGTTGAGGAGTGAGTTTATAGCAAGTTCATTTGTAAGTATATATAATCCATTGCGCTGATAAGTCTGTGGGAATTTGTTTTTGTGAAGTTGGAAGTTATTTATTCCTGTGAACAACTAGACTTGTGTGAAGTTATACTGTGTCGAAATAAATGAACAAAATGTTCAGTCTCCTTGCTGGTTGTTCCGACACATTCAGAATCATTATTGCTTTTGCTGTTAACATTTAACAGGTGGCTCACTTCATGCCCCCAAAAATATATGTTTAAATAATTAAATTAACATCAAACAACTAGTTGGCTTGAACTAACGGGTTAACTTGGAAAACTGGGGGCAGCTCTCCTGTTGACCATATTTAGCTTCTTAGTTTAGTGTATTAGCATGCTAACATTTATTAATTAGCACTACGTTAAAAAGTACAGCAGAGGCTGATGCAAATGTCATTAATTTTGCAGGTCGATCATGAACCAAAGTACTGGACACATTTAGATTTTTGCCCTGATGATGAAGTTGCGTTAAAAGGTAGGTGATCATTCATTTCATAGAGATCCATTGTTGACCTTCACTCAAAACCACAAATGTGACCCTCATGATGGACCTAGGGAAAAAGTCACCAAAATCATTTTAATTCATATTCTGGATACCATGAACATCTGTACAAAATTGAATGCCAACCAAACCAATGATTGTTGAGATATTTCAGTTTGAACCAAAGTGGTGGGTCAACTGACAGACTGACATTGCCAACCTCGTAGCCATGCAACTAGCATGGCTACAAACAGATGAACCATGTAACAGCTCATCTAAAGTTTGTGATCTAAGTTAATTTTGTTCAAAAAGCTGGGGCATAGCCTAAGATGATACAAATGTCTTTCAGCATAATTGTTATTATATAATCCTAAAATGCCAGTGCCAGACAGCATGCAAGGTCATCCTCAGTGATTCAACTGTGCCTCACTGTTCCAGGCAAACGGCACAGTGCCGCTCACCTCTTCATAAGAGCCCTCCCTTCATGCGGCAACATGTTGCTCTGCTCAGACCAGTCTGAACTGCCCCTCGCTAGGACACAGCCGCTCCAGCATCAAACGATATTTTTAATCAAGTGGTCAAAAGCTATTGCACAAACATTCTAAAGTAGCTTAGGTCAACAGTGTCCCAGAGCCTGTTCTGTTAGCTGGAATGCTCCTGTACGCTGCGAACAGGCCTCTCTTTGTGCCTCAGTCCAGCAGCCTCACGCCACACCGCACCGCTCTGGAATCCTGTTTGTTTTCTTTCAAATTTCTCAACCTAGTTCACTCCGATGTGGAAGCACAGTGTACCGTGCGTGTGTGTGTGTGCATACTGTGTTTTAAGGTGTGCACTAAGTGTGCATCTGTGTTTGTACCCATGCAACAGCAACAGTATGGCTCATTGAGCATGTGCTCATTTTAAGCCGGTGCCAAAGTTCACAAGCTTTAAAGTGGAACATACTGGAGGGTTAAAAAATTAAAAACTCTGAGCCTGTGTAAATCCAGCCAGCCTTGGTGTAGGTTGTTAATATGAGGAGTAACAGATAGATGCCTATTGGAGGGAACTCTGCTTTCTGTAGCCAGCAGGCCTGGTTTTTAATTCACATTCAATCCAATCAGTGCAGGGTCTGCTCTGGTATTTTAATGTGTGTCTGATTGAAATACCAGGAGGACTTGTACATGTTGAATTTCCTTCAGCGACAAGACAAAACCTTGAACCTGAATCTGTTGTTTTGCATTTCTGGACTCTCCCATGTTCATTTCTAGTCAATCCACTTATCTAACCAGTAATCTGCAATTATCCACAATACAGAGGGCTTCTTAACGCCCTACGTGCTGAGTGGACAAACACCTCAGGCTTTCCCTCTCATACTTTTTAGTTCCTCCTCCCCCCTTTCTCCTCATTTCTACTGTTGGCTGACCAAACCAGAGGAATTCATTATCCCGGAAACCTTTTGCAGAACAGAGCGAGCCAAGCAGGCCAAGGCTATTCTTCTTTCCTGACAATGAAACCATAGCATACAATCGGCCTATTATTACTGCTACTGATGACCACTGTTCTTCTGCCATATGATCTGTGACCTCAGCTACCTGGAAGGCTTGTTTTTACCCTGAACAGGTTCTGTCTGTGAAGAAAATGGATTTAATTTGTGTTGGAAAGATTATGTTTTCATAGGAATTTTGGCATGGCAAAGAGATTAAATTATGTGAAAGTATTCCAGTCATCTCAACAACTGAGTGGTCAGTTCAATTTCAGTGAGGCTATATCCAGGAATAAGAAACCTAGTTTCCCATGCATCCATCCACTATCTAACTAATGCTTTGCAGGGTTGTGGGGAGCTGGAGTTGATCCCAGCTCACACTGGACAAGTGAACACCCTAAAGAAGTCAGTAACAAGCCTGGCACGTAGTGCTGTAGATACAGACAGACAACCATTCACGCTCACAGTCACACCTACAGTATGGGCAATTTAGAGTTGCTAATTCAACTAACCTTCATGTCCTGGGACAGTGGGAGGAAACATGCGCAGACATGGGGTATAGGCCCCACAGAAAGTAGATATGATGACATATGAGCTTTGGATGGGATATTGCAGAACAATCTGTCTTAGAGTTGTAAAACGACAGAGATTGTACATTTCTCCAATCTGTTAGTGTTTGGGATTGTTCTCAGGTGCTTGAGAAACTTAGCAATTGGTTAGAACAAGTTGTCAACAAGTTCTTGTCAACAGTTCAGCTCATTTTCATTCATGTCTGTGAGCATTGGGACCTGTGAGATCAGCACAAAATATTCAGGTGGGAGCAGCCGGTCAAAATATTAACTGTGGGATTTGCACAGGATGAAAACGGAGCTTTCTATAGCTCTGCACCTTTTAGAACGCTGGTCAATTTTCCCTGTTCCTGTTTCCTAACTAGTGTTTTGCTAACGTTAGCTATCTTAAGATACAGCTATATATGTCACTTTTACAAGTCCCCTAGAAACATCTTTCAACCCTCTTTAAAATTTGGTTTTCTTTTCAACATAGATAATCCTATACGACAGCATATCTACATGAGTACAGGGGACAAGAAAGGAGAAAGTTGATGGAGGTTCGGCCAAATACCAAGCTTGCTCAACTGCAGGACTTAGGAAGGGTCAATTGTAGAAAGTAGTTCCTTTATATTTGAGTCTATGATCACAGTCTTGAAATAACCGCTTGTTTATTAAGAATAAACATCTTGTGCACAGACCAGACATTAAACAAGTCCTCTTATCTGACTGTGAACTCTGAACTGAAGCTATGCATGTTCATTGGTGTTGCCATGCAAATACATACAAGGTATGGTGGTGCATTGGTGTGTCTTGTCTTGTCTTTTGATGAACCCACCTTAATTATCTGCTCTAACCACATACCTATACCCCATTGCATTGCCTAAAATCACTGTTCATCTGTTTAAAGTTTGTTTTAAAATGTTTTTTCATCTGACCCCTTATGCCCCCACCTTTTTTCAATTCATAGTCATGCCCTTGTCAGAGCTTAAAATAAAAGAAAAAATGATCTATTGCACACTGAGCACTCTTGTTGTTCGTGATGTTGTTATCTCACATTGTTTGTCCGAGCATCCATCTTTCACCTGTCCTTAAAACATTTCTCACTCTGATGTGTTTGACTCGGTTTCAAACCTTTTACTGCTCCATTTCCAGTAACCTGAGGAAATGCCTTTTCTGGGCTGTCCCACTAAATGCCACATATAGGCGGCCCCTTCTAATACTGCAGGGTAGGCCGCTCTGAAAAGCCCCTCCAAAATACTCTACAGGGCGGTGTGTCCTGAATGTCCCGCACCTGCATAAACACACCGAGCCAGAGGGGCTGCCTGCCGCCCTGCCAGGCACGCTAAACCACATGTCCAAAAGGCAGGAGAATAACATACCTGGGAACTGTTACCGTGAGAAGCAGAGGTAACATAGAATACAGTTAACCACAAAAGGTTTCAGTAAAAGGCATGGTGAGAAAGGTGCAACCTTCAGTTTATTCATGCTTAAAGTCAGAGTGCAAAGTAAGGTTTAATTTTGCAAGTGCACACAAAACATACCTAACAAAATAAAGAATACGTCATATGTGTGATATGAAACAAAGACCTAGCAAAAGATCAGATGCAAGGATAGGAAAAAGAAAAAAACAGATGGGTGGAGGAGATAGAGTAGAGGAAAAAATGTCAAAATTGAAATCAGATTGGGTGAGAAAAACAATTTGGAAACCTCAGGGATAATTAAGTCAAATGAGCACATAAAGGCTAAAAGGAAAAATGTGTTAGGACCTGAGAGGGTGAGAAACAGGCCTCTGAGACAGGCTGCGTATTGACACACCGTGACAGAACACCTACCTGTCAGACGTGCCCTGTAAAGGTTCTCCTCGGTGGGACAAGGCTTCATATTCACACAGCATCACATGACACCTTGTAGTTACGTAACTGTCGCAACCTTCAATCATTGTACTGTAAGTGAGACCTCACAAGGGGCCCTGGTCATACATGTTGTACAGTTTTGTAGCACGAGAGGCTCAGTTTTAGCTACCGGGGCCTCCATATTTGATCCTGACGGAGTCTAAAGTGTAAGAAATGCAGCTTTTAAATCTTGTTTGCTCAATTTTTGAAATATGAGGAGTGAGTAATACATGTCTGGTGACCCCATCTGGGTTTGATATCTGAGGTCTCTTCCAATAGCATTGATCTCAGAGACAGGAACAGAAATTAAAGCAAGGATTTAATGCTGCGACTCAGTCTAGCAATGAAAATACTATAGATTCTGATAATAAGTGATCATCGTGTAGTCACATCTGTAGAATGCATTACATGAGTTCTGAAAAATCCTAGTTTGCTGCCACTGATTTGACAGATACCCGAGTGATAGTTCCTTCCTGCGTCATCGCCGCCTCCCCCTCTGCTGCTGAAGGATTTATACACTGAACAGGACTGGATTCAGCTGGAAAAAGAGCAACGAACTTACAGTCGATGATGCACGAGACATATCAGGAGTAACACGTGGATGATAATACTTTTAACTGGATTATAATTCACATATCTGACAAACTAATAATCCTTAAAGCAGACGTTACAGTACAGTGTGTTGCCGTGTTGAATTCTGGCCACTGTCACTGCCTCAAACAGAGACGTACTGAAAGGCAAGTTTTAGTGTTAGTTGAACTCAGCTAACACATCAGTGTGTATTTTGCACATTTTTTTTTAAAGCTGACAACCTGTATGAAGTCAATTTATGGGGACTTAAAGGAATAATTCAACATTTTAGGACATGCACTGTAACATTTTATTTAAAGCGGTGCGCATAACACTGATATGACATTAAGTCAAGTCAAATGACATATTAAATCATAGTCATGAAAACGAAGGAGTCAGTGTTAATGACTGTTGTCCTGTCACACAGTCAATTAGGTCATTTTTAATGTAACATTGACATATTTTAGATGTCTCTTATGATAACTTGACATTAACCAAGACAACATAACCTGTCAATGTCTTTATTCAGACAATAATGTCTGAATAAAGACTCAATGTCTCAATGTCTTGTTATGAAAACTTGATATTTGTCAAGCCAATTATGTCTTTGTTATGTAAACTTGGTATCGACCAAGACAACATAACCTGTCAGTGCCTTTGCTATGACAACTTGACATTATAAACTATTTAGCTTTACATTTTAACATTGCATTACACTGTCATATGTCATGAGACCATTATAAGAGTGACATGAATATTTTCTTTGATCTCAATTCAATGATACATTTTGTGCTTGTCATAAAGATGTCATTAAGTATCATTAGACTGTCAACTGCTTTAATAACAGGGTCATGAATAATTCACTTGACTTTGACTAAAGTGGTGCCATCTCAAACAATGTCAACTTGGCAATAAAAATGACATTGACCGAATGACACTTTATTAAGACTTAATATGGAGCAAGAGTCTGGTTAGCTTAGCTTAGCATAAAGACAGGAAACAATGCGAAACAGCTGCCTGGCTCTATCCAAAAGTAACTAAATCTACCAATGCCTCTAAAGGAAACTTGTTACATCTCATTTGTTTAATCTGTACAAAAACAAAGGAATAAAGTTATGTAATACAACTTTTAAGGAAAGAAACATAAAGGCTTTTGTTTTTGACTTTGCCTAGATTTGCTGTTGACCATGTTGTTGGCTAATATTTCCCAAATGGACAGCATGGTTTACTCACCACTGCTTTATCACGACACTATTTTAAAACTTATGTGTTTGTACTCTGATTCACTGCTTGGAGTGGAAAACACATCTCTTCCTGTCTGTGCTGAGGTAGAAGAAACATGTGAAACGGGTTGTCTGCTGTCACTTTGACAGCTACCTGCGTCATCACTTCCTCCTCACTTTGCTGAGGAATCCACCCTCCATGGGTCCAGCTGGGGAATATTCCACGTTGTTGTGAAGAGGATGATGGGAGCATAATATTTTCCACTGTCAGTTTGTGGTGGGCAGGTATGCTGCAAAGTAAAGAACTGCCAGTCAACCTATAGGGCACAGTGGGATTTTTTACTTAGTTATTTGTGGATGTTGACATATCGAACTGTCCGCTGTCAATTTGTGCATTAATGCAGAATCTGAACTCAGTACCCATTTTTAACCTGTATCTTGTAGCCAACAACAAATCTTCATTTTCCTGGAAACTTTATGTTGTTTATGTCTCTATAGCACTTACAAAAATATTACCCTTGAAAAACACTTTGGGGTTACAATTTATTTGTATTTTTAAGTAAAACAGTATGTTATTTGAACCATTACACCTTCTTGAGACATCAATTTGGCCACATTTTGAGGTCAAATTACATTTAAAATGCAATAATGTATACATGACTATCAAATATGTAAATTACATAAAAATATATATGAATGGATTAAATCACATTACATACAATTACAACTGAGTGATTGACAGCATGTGGTTTGATGACATGTGGCGGCAACATGTGAAACATGTGAAACAAAACTACTTAGTTAGCTACTTTAGATTCTAACAGCATTGTTGGCTGTGGCGAACACGGGGGTGCTTGTGGAGGCTAGTCTATATACACCTGGGTTCCAGCCTCGGTGCAAATAGCCACAATGACCAGTCAAACCTGGGTGCAAATAGCATCTACCTTAGATAAATGCACAAAGAGATAAAAACTTTAAGTTGTTATTTATGTGTACTCATAAAGTCGCTAAGTTGTGTCATAATGTGGTGAAAGTTTAAATGTTAGACAACAAAGTAAATTTTAAGACATCTTGCCATTCCAAAAGTGGACATTCCTGTAGAATGACCTATTTGAAACCATGAAAAATGCATTACTACATCTCTCTTAGTTGCCGTTAGCTTCAGAAAAAGCAGCAGCTACTCTACTGAGGACCCACAGAAAACATGATACTGTGGGAGCTACTTTTAGCAAAGGAGAGTGAAAACAGTGAGTAACAACAGGCCAGCTGTGACCTTCCAGCTGACAGACACACAGACGAGCACAGAGGGGTCAGATTGCCACCAGACAGACAGACAAACAGACATGGGGCGAGGGTGTAGGCTGCAGTCTGACCTTGCAGCTCTCAGACAGATGGGGAGAGGCCTTTTCGTTCCAGACGCACAGACAGACAGGGAGGGGTCCCGTTAGCCACTGTGCAGAAACTGCATATCTGGAAACAATTAGAGTAGATGGGAACCCTGGTCAGGCTGTTCCTATAAGGCACGGCACAATTTTATCAACAGTTTATTGGGAACAGTTTGTTCTCCTAATGACTATTTGTTCACCAAAACCACTAGTCACAGAAAGCACAGTTCATTATTCCATCAACATCTCATGAAGCAGCAGCTGACGTTGTTGTTCTTCAATCCTTTATTGAGTTAAGAACACATTTGTGTTTACACTGACAGCCTAGCAAAAGGGAAAGCCCTCAAAGAGTAATATTTTCACAGCCGTTTGTAAAGGAACAGTCGTCCTCGCACCAATCGTTCACCTCTTGTTCATTTCGATTAGTCATCGTAAAACGGCCTTCCCTTTTGCAGCGTTCAGCACTAACGACTCCATCAGAGGACTGATCTGTTGTTGACTTTGAATGTTCCTTCGTTTGCTGACACCACGCAGACGCTGGTTTTCATCGACCGGGTTTTCATCGGAAAAGCCAAAACTCCGGCAGTGATGAAAGGGACTCATTGCACACTTCTCTAATAAGAGCGTTTGTGGCTTGAACATTGTTCTTTCAGATCGAAGGGTTTTTCTGAAAGAACCCTTGCCAGTATGGGAAGACAAATCTGCGGGCTAGTTTCATGTTTAAACCATCACTGAAAATACTTTGAAGTTTATGGGTTTATGCCATCAGTCATACTTGCTAGTATGACTAATACTAATTGCTGGAGAGTCATACGGTGTTACTACTATTTTTCATTACGTAAAGACGGTAGACATTGTACAGACACACTTATTTTCTTTCTTTTATTGAGAATCCATTAGCATTGTGACCATCTGAAACAAAGGACAAAGGATCAATAAAGAGATTTGAGTGTTATGTTCCTCTGCAGCTTCCTCTGATTTTATCCATCAAATGCAACACCTCACTTCAATTTGTGTCAAGAAAACAATCCTACCACAAGGTCTATGTTTATGAAGAGGGCTCTACAAAGCTTCTCAGCATAACTTTAAGCTCTGTGTTTGGTATTCTGTCCCACTATTACTGCTCTCATCAGCATCATTTTCAGCAATAAAGCTCTAATTGTGTGTTCAGACCAAACATGAATCAGTTCTTTCATGCAGCACATTTACATACAAAGTTAATGCAAAGACACATATTTGCACTGGGTTATGCAAATGGTGTGAATTATGTGACATAATTGATGCGAAATCACAAAATTCATGTGACGCAGAGGCATATCAGCCCTGACATTCTTCCTCCTTCCCTAATCCTGATCATTCCCGAGTCATTCTGGAAATAAGTATTTTAAAAGTTGTTTTCTTGTCATCTTGCAGACAGACCTGAAAAAGTGTGACTTTTTGCAAGATCTGTCTCATGATGTAGTAATTTCAGCTCAACCATCTGACCTGTTTGTTGCATTTAAATCACAGCAAACTCTGTTACATAATTTTGGGCTCATACCCCTGTAGTAAGCCAGACTGATTTCCCTCACCTGAGACAGATGGACAGGCACTCTGTAGTGGAGATCAAACACATAAACAATCCTAGATAACAGGATAACTGGGTCAAGAATGAACCTCATATTTATCCGTTAGGATGATGCGGAATCATCCTACAGACACACATAAATCTTTCCATATTCATCCGTTGCTGCAATTTTTTTTCTAAATCAATAAAGGTCTGTGAGAGGGTGTGGGTATCTTCATATATGGGGTAAATAAACAGCTTAGAAATAATTGGTGTTTGATTGAGGTACAGTAAATTGAGTTTTCTGTTACTGGCAAGCATCTGCTCAATAATCAGAAACTCGTCAACCAGCTCTGTCGCAGGAACGCTCTGTTTCTGACAGTAAACAAACAAACTGTAAATGCAGCCACGAAGCTTTATACGAAACTGTATGAGACCACAGTTCTCCTGCTGACAGCCAGTAAATAACCATCCAGTAAAACAGACAGTAAACACACTCACTTTCAAGACCAGCTTGACATCTCAGGCAAACTCAGGATGAATTAAAATGAAAGCCTTTAAAGAGTCTAATGATAGAAAAACAGTGCGAGTTTATTTGATGTTGAGGAATGTTAAGGTGAAGTCTTGACCTGGATCGCTGCACATCACGGATTCAAACACCTGTCTGGGAAGCAGAAACCCACAAAGCAAAATGTCTGTTTTTTTCTCTACTTGAAGTAACATTTACCTTGGCAGTGAATGAGACAAAGCAGCAGCGTGTGATTAAAGCCGGTGTTTTTATTCAAGGCTTTTACAGGAAGCTAATTAGCCAAGGTATGCAGTCGTGTGCCAAGCTAATAGGGGGAAGCTGACATTCCTGCAGGGAAGCGGAGGCCTCAGAGAGCTACAGAATATGTATTTACATTTACAGCCTGCTCTGTGTGAGCAACAAGACTTTCAATTCAAACAGTTCAAAACATGGATTTTTTTTTTTTTCAAATTCAAATATTGAAAAAAGTAAGGATGTGGTCAGGCTGAGTGAACCACAAGGTGAGTAAATCTAAGAACACTGACAACCTGCTGAAGTTATTTGTCCTGTTGTAACTGGATGATAAAAGTCACTTTGAAATTAAATTCTGGTGCTTCAGAGACTCACTGCTACAGATACACCCACTTTAAACATGAAAGCTCCATTTGGCAAAACAGTGTAACCCACGTGATTCCACTGAGACTGTTATAGGAGACAAGCACATGCACAGTGTAAAAAAGCAGTGGTTTGCATTTGTTTTCAACAGTGTGTCTCTTAAAAGTTTTAAAAGTGTGTATAATTTACAGGGATTGATTTGTAGAATGTGGCAGAAATTGAATATAATGGTCATAAGTATGTTTTCATTAGTGCATAATCACCTGAAAACAAGAATTATTCTGTTTTGTTAAATTAGAATGGCCCCTTCATATCTATAGAGGGAGTGGATCCTGCAGGTACATGATGGTGCAGCATGGCAGACTAGATATATTCAATATGATATGTGCTTTGAGATAACTTTTGATAACTGTTGATGATTATTTGGTGCAATGAAAAAACATCAACCACCATGTAAAACCACAACTTCCCATTTTTTTATTTCTGTTTGTGTATGGATTAAAAAAAATATTAGTGCATTTTATGGTTGTTAGTAGGTGTTTTTTTTTTTAAATCTGTGGCCAGTGCTGGGCTAGCTGTTTCCCTTTACTTTCTGTTTTTAATGCTGTGCTAGGCTAATCCACACAGTCTGACCTAGTATAGTAATAAAAGTTATTAGCATTAACCCTGATAATAAGCCAGGTAAAGCAATATTTTAGCGGTTTTAGGGAACGTACTGATGCAGCAACAAGTCTTGAGCAAAATCTCATAGCAACATGACCCTGTTCTCAACCAACCCATCACCAGATGCTACAACAAGTACAACCACAGTCTTTACCCTTTGGAGCATATTGTTTCCACATTCTGATTTTAAAAAGCTCATGAACACACTGAAGTCAGAAAAATTACTTCCCAACTTGGGAGATGGGACCATCCGAGGAGCATGTGAATGAAACATTAATCATTCTCAGTGTGCTCCAGTTAAATGCCTCCATTGTAGTTGTAACGCTGTGTGTGGCAGGACCCAGGCTATATATAGACCAGCACCTGCAAAGGTCAGACCATCTTCAGGGTCATAGACACTATATGACCCCCAGAGGTCACGTTTATTGGCAATGGCTTCATGATGATAGAGAGCTGGACTGAAGTCAGGCTGCTCCAAGACTTTGCCGGCTTTCATCTTACCGTCATGGTTCAGAATGACTTCCGTAGGAGGAAGCAGTCAGTGAGAACTAAGCGTGTAAAACATAAGGTCTAAGATTAGAAACGCTCTCGACCTCCAGCTGGCTGGTCA
>JAJHUR010110080.1:0-13664 GCA_027495735.1 Lutjanus campechanus | reverse complement strand
CACTAAAGAAAAGTCACTCAGCTATGATGAGCACAGGTAACGGAGGAAGTGGGTGAGTTCACAGCCAGGGCCGTGCGTAAAAATAAGGCTCTGGATCAGATGGAGAGCGAAGACAGCAGAGTCACGACGTGGCTGTGCGTAAAAGTCGAGTGCCAGCAAAATATTATGAGGTTAGAATCCCATCTGACGATTTTCTTATGAGGCTGACAGGAGGGCGGTGCTAGAGCAGTGGTGTGATGTTCAAAAGTGGACGTACATCGCCAGGGGGAGGAGTTAGTGTTGCTGTATCAACCAGTGTGTGTGTGTGTGTGTCGTCATCACCACTCCATCCTCCTATCTCTTCCATTGTAACCGGTGTGTCTTCCTCTCTCTCTCTCTCTCTCTCTGTGTGTGTGTGTGTGTGTGTGTGTGTGTGTGTGTGTGTGTGTGTGTGTGTCACAGAGAGAATGAATGAAAGGAAGTGGAAAAACTGAATTAACCAAAGCCAGTCCACATCCCACGCTAAACTAATTTAGGCAAAAGAAGAGAAGCTTTAATCCAGATATCACAGGAGAACAACATGCCAACATGTCACTAAACACCACAGTCACTACTTAAAAGTTAGCACTGTCATGATCAGGCTTGGCGAGTAACAGATACATGCAATAGGATTAAGTAATTAGGATACAAAAAAGGTATCTGTATTCCATTATAATTACAGAAAAAAGAAGATGTAATCAGATTACAGTTACATTGAGTAAAAATTGCATTTATTAGCAGGAATACAAATTTAAAATATACTTAAAATAAAGAACGATATACTACCATGTACAGCGCCACTAACATTAACTACACAGACCAACCACAAACCTTAGCTATACAGAGCAACTGCCAGTGTGTTCTGCTAACGTTTGCTACCCAGACCAACTGCCAGCGTTAGCTACATAGACCAACTGTTAACATTAGCTACACAGACCAACAGCCAGACGCCAGACCAACTACTAATGTTAGCTAAACAGAAGCTACACAGAAACTCATCTAAATGCACATAATTACAGCTATTAATCTAACCATGGATCCACACGACAAAGGACAGAGATAGCTGGACAAACAATTAATAAACCCACATCTAAAATAAAACATTTTATATAAGACCAACGTTGGTATTGAGGTAAGCCAAAAGTAACAGAAAGTAATCAAGTTACACTACTTTAATACTGTGATACTTGGATTAGGTTACTGACTATACTTTTTAACAGGTAATAAGTAATTGTATCAGAATAAATTTTCAAAGTGACCATCAGAAAGAAATGGGAAAGAAAGAAACACTCTGTGTGTATATGAAACCACATGTGAGTATTTGCTCACACGCCCTCTGTTTGCCCTCTGTTTGTGGGTAAACTACAGAGTGATGCATACTCTAACTGTGTTTCCCACAAACAAGATGCAGAGGCACAACTTTCCCCACAGCTGCCATATTCTCATAAACAGAGAGAGCTCCCATAATTTCTACAGAATTTCAATTTTAAACCTGGTAGGTGGGAGATAGGTTACTTTTTGGGTTGACAGAAGTTGACAGAAGTTGTGAACACATTTACACTGAATAATATGTGTGTAGTAAGTGTATAAATACTAAATAGTTCTCTGGAGAGAATGTACTCATTAATTTATTTTATTGCACAGTTTTTGACACTTGATTGTGATTGGTCAATTATGGCATTCTACAGTACAATTTGTTATTTCTGAATAATAGACCGCTGATGCAGTTCTGATCATAAACTTTGAAGGACATAGCAGAAGCAAAAAAAAATCAGTGAGTCGAAATTTGATTTTTTCATTAAGTAGCAGTGTTGTATTAATTAGGATAATGTACAGGGAGCAGGTCGTTATTACAAAATAAACCCTGCATCACCCTGTCAGAGTTTATTTGTCAATAATGACCCCCCTCTTGTACATTATCCGTTACCTTTTTTAACTTGGTAGCAAGGAGTTTATTCCATGTACTGTTATTATTAGTATTATACAAAATACTATACTTTTATAACTAATTTTAGTAGCATTCTAAGTATTACTATCATTAGTGTTTGAACAGTTATAACAACATCAATACAGCCCAAAGAGTACAGACGAAACAAAAACAACAAAAATGACACACTAATTAATAAATAATTGATAAATAGAGAAATACATACATTCTTTTTCAAAATTATATGTTAATATATTTATATATTTTATAATTGCATTTATAACTTGAGTTGCACCTCTCTGTCTCATTAGTTGATGGTAAAGTCGTAGCAGGAAATGTTCACATGAAGTAAGATGAAGGTTTTCAGCTTTCAGGTAACTGGAAATGTGGCTGTAATTGGCAGCTGGATAAAAGGATAGGGTCAATGTTTTTCAAGTCTTAAAACGAAAGTCAGTTCCTTCCTGTACACTGATGCAGTTTTTGCTTCCACAGCACAGAAACATTGTCAAACAGAAAGAGGAAATTAGGCAATAAAAAGAGAGAAAGTTTGGAAGACAATCATTTGATTTAATCACGTTTAGAATACATTTTTCTGTGGAATAAAGACCGTTTATTTTGTCTTCCATCACTGACATTAACAGTGCATGAGAAGTTCAACTTTTAGCTTAAGTATAACCAGGAGTAATGATTATAACAAGTACAAATGGCTTAAATGTATAAATGGACATGTGAGAATTGTTTTAAGACAGACAGCAAAGAATGTGAATCTACCCTTTCAAGAAAAAAACAAACCAAAACAAATATAGGACATACATTTACATGTTTTCCTAAATAAAACCTGTGAAAATATTTAAGAGTCAGACACAAGCTGTTGTAGCATCATATATGAGCAGTGAACTAGACCCAGAGCATTCAAATGTGAAACATTAGGTTAATCTGTATCCACAGTCACTACACCAATGCAAATATCATATTTGCAAAACAAAATATCATCATCATGATTACTAGGAAGGGGGGTGATTTTCACTGGGAGTCCTGTTACCTTTTCTTCCAATGAAAAGTGATTCAGTTTTCCAAACTTTCCATAACAATCAGAGTGTTTTTTTTGTTTGTTTTTTTTTTGCAGAGTTCAGTTTGGATCATGACAAAAATGTTGGGGTGTTATGAATTCACAGATTTGAGGAGTAGTGAAGCCTCAGTGTGGAACGGATCAAAGATTTTACTCTGATCAGCGTCTGTTAAGTGGAGTTTTGGTTCACGGACACAGTGATATTTAAGGGGGGAATCAGATGGAGAAGTTGTTTCCGTCTGTGTGTGTGTGTGTGTGTGTGTGTGTGTTTGTAAGGAGGGGGAGGTGCTGGCCTGCCTCCCGGTAGAAGCAGGGATTGAGCTGTGGGAGGTATTCCTGGAATGTTGAAATAGCGGCTGGATTACATATTCTGATACACCCATCATCACTACACACACACTTCTAACACACCCAGAGTGGCACACTGCTGTGTGCACGTGCACATGTGTGCATGCACAGTGCATTTCTAACTATATTTCTAAATCCGATAACGTCATCTGAGGTGATACCAAAAAAGTACCAGGTACTATCTGTAACGGAAAGCCAGAACAGAGCAAGTAAAGTGGAGCGAGCAGTTACACGCAGTGGAAATGTGGTTACACATGAGTCATTCAGATGTTCTCTGTACTGGTTTCTAATCAAAACTTTACCTGAGAATTGTGCACCTTTAAGTTCGGTAAATTTGACATTTTCATATAAGTTGAAGGATGACAACAAAAAAAAGCAGCAGAGACAACAAACAAACAAACAAAGAGACAACAAACCTTTTTCACAGCAGAGACTTGTCATAATAATAAAAGTGCAGGTGTAACTAATAACATAACAATGTCTCTGTTGTACTCAAGTGTCCAAGTAAATCATGACAGTGTGACAGTGAGCCAACATGAACAATACCAGGTCCCTGAAACTGAGGCAGCTGAATGGAATTCAGTCGTCATTCATTTTATTATTCATATCTTTGCTTTTCTTTCTGTGATTTCTCAAAATTTCCTCAGTGAAAGAAGTCTGTTTTATTATTATGTATTATTGTATGTAGTTTTTTCCCTTCTTTTTTTCTTTCTTTCTGAGGAGTTGACTTTTTAGAGACACACCATTTCATCAGGCAGCAGCAATATGGTTTTTATGATTTTTGGTAATGAAACATTTCTTGATAGTTATTTGGAAAATACGGTGTAGATGAAAAATAATCGGATCTCAAACTGACTAGCTCCTCCTCAGATATTCCTCACTGGATGAGGAAATATGCTTGACAGAGTGTCAGCAGAGCAGAAAACATGACACATAGAATAACATGCGGATTAGTGGTGGATGGCACTGTATACACAGGTATACAGACTGCATATACACATCATCAGTAGTGGGCTGCAAGCCATTTTTCCCCCCTAAGATGGTGAAAGTCAAAAAATCATCCTCCCTAACTCTGTCATAGTTATGTAGTTGTCTCATCCCTTATTCTGCCTGTGTTGACTGCAAAATCTACACCCTCTTCTGTTGCTAGAATTAATTTCATGATGAGCGTTACTCCCTGAATTCAAGCAGCAAAGGTAACAAAATGATGCATTGTTTCCTTGCTGGCTCAAACTGTAACAAGCATGTTAAATTGTTTGCTAGCTATCTAAAAAGCTGATTTAAAAAAAGTAACATTGTCTGCTAGTTAGTTAAAAGAGGTTAATAACACAGGGCGTTTATACTTTGCCTCAAAAAAACAAAAAACAAACACAAAGCAACAAATTGGGGGCATAAATTAAGAGTATACTATGTTCTCCAGTCACCACTACACCACTGTTGAGGACTACCGTAAATGCATAAATTAATGTTCTCTACAAATTCATCCAAGTAAGAAGGCAGGCCGTCATGGAGCCCTGAGTTCTCATCATACACTTGATTTCAACACTAACTTGGTGAGACATACACAAAGTATTGGTTCTACTTTATCTAATACTGACTGTGTGTGTGCATCCTCTGCATGTGTCCAGTGTCTCAGGGACAACAGATTTGATATGTCTGGGAGCATGCATCATGTGTGCATGTGTGAAGCTCAAGGTCTCACAGTCATTCATGTCTTTTTACGTATACAGCTAAACATTTCTATTGGAAAGTCTGAGCATTATAGGATTATAAAGAAATTTCAAAAGCATATAAAATTTTCAGCTTTTTTTCTGTTCCTCTGCAATCATTTCCGCTGCCTACAAATACAGTGTAAGAATAACTTCCTTTAAAAGAGCCTTTATTTAATCTATAAACCCTAGTGTAGATTTAATGCTACAATGCTGATGTATAAATATCATTATGAAGCCAAAAAAGGAAACATAATGTTTTTTACATTCAGTTTCAGTCATCAGATTAGAGCTTTTAGGGAAAAAAAATCGGTGGCCCAAACAAAGCCTGAAAATTATCACGTTCCTGCCAAATGTAAAAATTGGACATTTATCTATCATATCAGTAGGGTATGTGTGCAATGCACTAGGCATCTTTTTACAACTCCTGAGTAGTTTTAGTAAAACCCTGAGCCTGCTGCTGCTGTTTCGGGGACCTCAGCTGCCCTGCCCCCCCAGACAGATGTTAGAGTTACTGAATAAAACCAGGAGTTCTTAGAAATCAGGAAACCAAGTCTGCCCCCTTCCCCCTTTTCTCTGTAAGGAGCAAATACTTCGACCTCCAACACACAGACCTCACTATTGAGGTTCTCTTTAAAACCACATTCACACATACAAACACGTGCCAAGTTCCCTCCTCCAAAATGGACACTGTACATTCAACATATTTCTCCCCCTGCCAGCCAGCCCGTTTGCAAAATAAACATAAATATCAGGGGTAGACCAAGGTTGTTTATACCATCTGGATAAAGAGTTTTTGTATTGCATGATCTTACTGAGAAGTGAGTCCAGTGGGATGTTGATTTTATATTTCATGTTATGTTGGAGACTTCGGGAGGGTGGGAATAAGGTCAAGTTGGGTCTTAACAGTTTTAAATATATCAGATTCTGCCTCATGGGGCAGAAGCACAATAACAGATAGACCTGTTTGTATGAGACTTCCTCCAAGTGGTCAAACAGAGGCATTACATTTCACAGGCTTAGAGTAATAACAGAATTTTGAGTTGTTTTATGGTTTATTTGGGCCCAAATTTAAAGCCCGGCCCGCTAAAAGACTTTTATTTTCTCTTAAAGATTTAAAAAATCCAATTAGATTACAGTGAAAGTAACTGCAGCAGTGCTTTTAGAGGAATTAGATGATCTAGATGATCTGAACTGGTCTGAATTCTTCCTCAGTTAGCTTCAGCTGTTAGGAAAACAACCGATTCATTAAAATCTGGAATAATAAAATACATCACATGAGAGTTGTAACTAAGTTTTTTCATTATTGATTGATCTGATGATTATTTATTTTGATTGTATAAAATGTCAGACAATAGTGAAAAATATCCGCTTGACTAACAGCAGGGTAGCACCAAGAAAAAAATAATCGATCAGTTCTAAGCAGAGTTTAGCAAAGCTGGTTTTAAATGAGTAAATCCAGACCTCTGTTACACAAATAAAAACTATAATCTCCATTTCATAAATCCAGGTTTGTGAAGAAAACTGAAATTAAATAGGGTTAAATCAGTATTGAGATGCTTGCTAATACGTATTAAAATAAATAAATAAATAATAAATTTCAGTGCCGTCAGGACATAGTATGTATAAATGACATGGGAGGCTGCTTTCGGCTGCTCTGTATTCCTCAACAAAACTTTACGTTGTTTCCTAGCTAGCTTAACAAAACAGCTAGCTAGCTTAACAAAACATTACATTGTTTTCTAACTAAGTTAACAAAAAGTTAGTGTTTGCTAGCTAGTAAAAAGTTAACTACTGTATTCATTACACTGTTGGCAAAATTTAAAAAAAAGGTTTTTAAAAAGTTACAAGTTACAAGTTTGCAAGCTACCCAAAAAGAATAAGTAAATCAAACTAGCTAAAAAAAGTAGTTAAAAAAAGTTGCATTGCAACTTGCAAGCTAGCTAAAAAGTTAACATAACATTACATTGTTTACTGGCTAGCAAAATAAACAAAATGTTACATGGTTTGCTAGCTAGCTTAAAAGTTAGTTAGTCTGCTCATGATGGCTCAAGAAGTTAAATGTTTATACTGGACCACATATAAAATTGGACTTGGTTTTGGTGCAACAGAATTACATTTAATCTAGGTTTAGAGTAAAAACTGAACTGAGGTTTAGATTAAGTTAAACCATGACTTAACTGGGTTCAAAAATGTATCTGTACAATCCAGCCTAAATACTATATTCACTTTACTATCATATAATGAGAAAGAAAGACAGAAAAGGAGCAAAGTCTCACAATTGTTTGGCATTTTTGCTTGAGAAAAACAGTGATTTATACCATTTATCAGTTATCAAAATAGTTGCAGACTGACAAATCAATTTAATGAAGACATTATTTCAGTACTACATCACACAAATGACACTTTTCAGTTTTACTGTTATTTATTGTTACGTTTTAATTTCCAGCGACAATGACACAACAACAACACAGACAGATCCCAGTATTTTAGTGGAGAAAACATAGATGCTTTGGTTGTATGTTCTTCACTCTAGTTATCTACCATAATGAAAAAAGTACAGTACTGAACTTTGCGAGCTGTACACACGTGCATTGACATTATACTCTAAAAAATACTCTATACAGTATATCCAACACCGTAGAGCCATGAGGCGTTCACAAGCAGAGAGGAGCCACTGTCCCTCTGGTCCTTTGTCTTGAAATCAAAAACATAAAAAGTGCAAAGTACATCAAACATGTTCAGAAATCCTAAAATCACAACACAACAACTGAAGGAGAAGCAATTAAAGTTACAGTACTCATCGATGATGTAGTCTACAATCAACACTTATAAGTGCTCATATCAGAAGTTAACAGGGAAGCAGCAGCGAGGTGGCGAAGGCTGTTTTATACTGTATCATATGTACAATATTAGGAGACTGACCTGGACTTAACTCCATTAAACCTCAGTCAAACAGCTGTGGTGAGTTGCTAAAGAGTTTCTGAGAAGTCTGGAAACACCCTGCACCCACAGCACGCTGGATCTCCAACTCAAACAGCCGTCACAAATATGTGATGTACACACACCTCGGTAATCACAGTGGCTCCAAAGTGGCTGACGGTTGTTACAACACATGGCCGCAGTGAAGCAGAGGTGAAACATCAGGTTTGTTTACATGTATGTCCAGAGGGAAGGTAGAGGAAGGTAAAGTGTTAGCTTCACGCAGGGTGAAAATATTTTCTGTTTACATTCAATGTTGTTTACTTCATTTTACTGGTTCCTGCCATCTCTAACTCCTCAGGTTAGCTAAGGACTCATTTTTGGTTATGATTCATCCAAAAACTGAGAAAATGTTTACAGGAAATTAAATGTATGAACGGGGTAAGCTGCAAATGAATTGCTCTACTTGGGATCAGTGAAGTTGCCTGTTTCTGAAATGTCTTGTTACTTATTTGTTAACAACAGACAGTTTAAATACTTTGTAATTTTTCTCACATTAAAACAATCACAAAAGACGTCATTCGACTTCATTCCTCTGCAACCAGTGTTTCCCCATAACTGTAGCACCAAACCAAAAGAACCGTTACCTTGAATTAAATTAGGGATTTCTCTTGATTTGGACATTGTTGGAAACATTTGTTACACAACTCAAAAACTATATTACATATGTCTAGTTGTTTTTATACATTGTAATGTGAAAATGAAATGTATGAAAATGAAATTTATCTTTACCTAATTAAACCTAGCTAATTATTTCTCTAAATGGTGGGGTGACTCATTTTGGAGAAAGTCAGTTGATATTTGAACACAACAGCCAAACAAACACATCTCTCTCTTCAGTGCTTCATCAGAAGCTCCGCCCCAGAAATTTGTAAACGTGGATTGCCAAAGAAACGACGGTAACAACTGCGGAATATGGCAGATTCCAGTGTGTGCCTGGAGGTTACCGGCAGCCTCAATAAGAGAAACTAATATTTTATCGCTAATATAAGTGTGGAGAAGACCAGGGTGGAGCTGAGGCACAGAGCCGACAGACAGCTGCTGAGAGCCGGGGGGCATTGGTGGAGAGAGCTGGGGACTGATCTGATGCAGACTTCAGGGGACTTCAGAGTTTCAAACTTCTGGGGTTAAAAAGCTGATTTATTTTCACTCCTGCTTCTCAACATCTCTGCAGCAGCGACCCATGGAGGAGTCGTGGATCCATTTACCAGTGAGAGGAGAGCTGAGGGTTTGCTTTTCGAGCACGAACATCACCAGTTGCCGATTGGCTGGAACAGTGTTGTGTGGCTCGGTCCGAGCCACTTAATTTATATCCCATATCCCAGAGCCAGGGATCTGTAGAAATGTCAGGATTTTTTTCAGCGTTCACACAGAACGCAGACTAGAGGACCGTGAGGACCTACTGCTGAATTTGATAAAAAGTGTATTAGATTTGAAGAGCACACCCCACCTTTAAAGACTGTTTTTGTTAGTTGTAATTGAAATATTTTAATGTAACTACCCCTATTTAGCAGTTATGAGCAGTATATAAACATTTAATAAATGGTTTATTACACCCTATGATGTAGTTGTAAGCAGATATAAGCATTCATCAGTGTGTTTGTCCTCCTGTTGTCATCCATAAGAGGAGGCTGGTTTATGAACAGAAAGAGTGACAATATAGTAAAGTTGCAATAAAATATGTCATCATAGTGTATATTAATTACTGCTTAAAATGTCCTTAATGTCCACTAATTAAATGTTTATGACTGCTTATGAATGTTTAATAGGGGGACATTATGTAACATTACTGCTGCAATCGTTGCAATTACTGTAGATGTATTTACAGTATATTTTCTAACTTGAGTGGAAAAAGACAAAAGAAAAGAAAATTTAAATTCACGAGTGTCTTGATTGAAACTGTCCTAAATGAACTTATTTGGATGATTATTGAAAAAGGATTATTGGTTGCCTTTCTTTCAATACTTTTACTTGTTGCCCATTAGCAGCTTTTTAAAAACTGAAGAGTTTTGTCCTCCCTGATGTTTGCAGTCCACAGTTGGCATTACAATAATCACCATTAATATTATGTGTCATAATATACTGTTATATTGATTATTATCTCATCCCTAACAGCCAGATTTGTGTTTGGTATTAAGCTAAACTTTCTTCTCAAATGTAAAAAGATTGGACTGTTTCATTGAAACAGTCTTTTAACATGACTACACAGACGAGATAAAAAGCTCACTTCATCCCTCTGTGTCAAAACGTTTTCAGTCTGAGCCGTGGAAGAGGATCAATGCAGTGATGTCCAGAGTCCAATTAATTTGTGTATTTTATGATATTGTTTGTGTCCTGTTTCCATGTGATGTAGTTAAATAATAACAATATGAATCTGTTTCTGTATTGATGGTAAGGCAAACCTGCCTTCTATTCCAGTCCTGTGACATTTGACTGAGGGTGGATGGAGTTGACAGAGGCAGGTTTTATTTACTCTCTTTATGGCCCCGTCTCTCCCACATTACAGCACAGTTCAGGACTCCTCATCAGTAGCACTGGGGGAGCGCTCCTGGAAAAGAAAAAGGAGAAAACTAGAAAATGTCTGAAAAATCGTCGGTAGGCCTCATTCACCAATATCTTCATCACTGTTTTCTTAAATTTGTTCTCAAGAAAGTTCTCAAAAATTCATGAAGGTGTTCTTGTGAATGCAGAATTATTTCTATCTGTGCTCTTAGAATGATGAATGCCAAAGTCCTCATAAGTGCTAGTTGTTCTTCATTAGCATAGGTAAACAACCCATCATGACCATATCAAGGCCAAAGCATTGGCATCAATTTTTCCTAAAAATGACAGATTTTCTATCCTGGGAACAGAGGCCCACTATCACAATGTATATGGGTTCAAAACCTGACAACTTTAGTGTTTTATCTTGGTATTAATAATTAGTGAGGCAGAAGAACATCATTTCAACATTAATCAACATTATAATGAACATAATATAAACTGTGCGTGCTGCGCTGACCTTCACTGTGGCTGCGAGGATGAAATGCCTCTGATTTGTTGCTCTCTGACTGAACAGCCTCGTGGAAGTCACATTTTACAATCCTTCATAATTTAAACTAAATACAATTAAACAAGTTGTTAGGTTAAACAAGTCATTTGGTGTTTACAGAGTCGTGATATCGAGCTGAGACAGATTCCACATTCCATTCACATTCAGAGGCTGCTGAGCACAGCAGACGGCCCGCACCGTGCAGAAACTGAAATCTTAAGAATAATGTAGCCACATGCTGTGACTTTATTTTCCTTTCCTGTGAAATGCCAATTAAATGTATTAGTCTATGGCTATTTTACAACTGCATTTTTTCCTGCTTTCCCTCAAGATCGGGGGGTCGCTGCACCCCTTGCTTCACCTTCACAGCACCGCAGGGCTTTGTGCACACACAAAAGTCATACACAGAGAGGTTGAGAAAGAAATCAAGAATTCCCAAACAAAAATCTAAAGACAGTGGAGTGCAGTCTGCGGTTTTATCTCCCTGTATCAAAATGAAGATGGTAAGTTTTGTTTTTGTTTGGTTTTCAGAATTAATACAATTTTATGTTACATTTATTGAATTGATTTGATCTTTTTCTTTGGTGTCATGGTTTGGAAACCTGTCTTTGAGAAACAGAAACTCTTTGAATCAAATAGTGAAGTGGTCTAGTAGGCTGATTGGAGACTCACAGCTGCGTCCATGTACTCCAGGCAGTTACAGCAGATCACCAGCTTGATTTTAAATAATGACTCCCATCATTTACACAGTAAACTTTGGCTTCTTCTTTCTGGATGGAGGTTTATAGTCCCAAGGTGCAGAACAAAGTGGCACAGAAATAGCTTTGCTCCAGCAGCCATAACTCAGGTGAAGAGGTCATAGCAAGATTACATAGATACCATAATGTTTATTTATTGATTGATTGCTTAATTACTTGCTTGATTGATTGATTTTAGCCATAATTCATTTATTTTTTTTAATCTTATTTATTCTTGGGGTTATTTATTTATTTGAGTGGAGTTTATTCTTACTTCTCAAATTTATTAAGTCCTTGGAGCCTTTGAGTACTTTTATATAACATTTGTATTTGTTTGTCATATTTGTAAATGTGTCAAGATGGATGCCCTGTCTCTCTTTTCACTGCAAACCAAATCTACCTACAGTACAGGTACAAATAAAGTAACCTGAACCTGAATCATTTTATCTAAAATCTGTCGCTGTAACACCATGAAGCACACTGACACAGTTAAACACCAGTGTGTAAAACCTGAAGGCAGGTGATTATTTTAAATCAAATCAAATCAAATCAAATTTTAGTGAATAAGTGTTTTTTAACACATGTTCAAAAAGTTTGTATTCAAAATTTTAACAGTTGCTTTCGCAGTATAGATATAAAACCCCAAAAGGGTCACTACAATGGTTCTATTTTTAAGATTTATTTACAGATGAACTCCAAATGAGGCAAACACTGTCTGTGGCGTGCACCCAGATCCCATCAAACTGCCCTGTGTGATCTCAGATGGTGTCCTGGACAACCCCAGACTTTAATACACATAAAAAACATGAGATTATTTGTAAGCTATAAATAATGACACGTAATATGTGTCATTATAGCCAAACTGATTATTTTAAAATAACATAATGCTTTGTAAAATATAGGAAATAATTATTAAAAATCTTAAAATTTAAATCTGATGAGGTTATACAACTGTGGAACTGAAGAAAACACCGTAACCAATTATCTTGCACAAACATGTCAGCACTAAAAAGTGTGCTCTTCAGTGTTCAAAGATTCTGTTCTTAGCTAAGAACAAATCAAACTTAAGAAAACTTTGTTGAATGCCACAATCTTTACAGAAGCCGTAAATGGAAATTTCCAGAAATTTCCTCTTAAGAACAGTTAGAGAAGGAGGCCCAGAATCTGCATACCCACACAGATCAAAATACACCTGATCAGACTTTGATAAACTGATGACAGTCATGGGACATGTGCCTCATGATCTGAATAATGATGTTAATTCAAGCAACTGCCGGAGTTCATGACAAATATGCGAAAAAGTTGAAGTGAGTCACCTCTTCCTGCTCGTCCTCAGAGTCGTCATCACTAACAACAGGTTTGGCTCTGGTGCGTCCTGTTCGTCTGCTGCGTCCCTTCCCTCGATCTCCACCCTTATCCTTCCTCCCCAGACGGATCTTCACTTTCACTGAGCGAGCTGCAGACAAACACACACAGTTTAGATGGGATGTAGACTGGCTTTGGTTAATTCAGATTTTCCACTTCCTTTCATTCATTCTCTCTGTGACACACACACACACACACACACACGGAGGAAGACACACCGGTTACAATGGAACAGATTGGAGGATGGAGGGATGATGACGACACACACACACACACACACACAAACACGCACACACACCATGATTATGATTTAAATAAGACAAAAACTAATATAAAGCATGGAGAGCATTTTAGTGTTAAAAACAATATAACTTTTAAGCCACACAGAAATAAAAAAAAAAAGACTATATAGTTTCTCCTCCGCTCCTTACAGAAACATGCATACTTTCAGACTCTGATCCTTCCTCCGGCTCCTCTT
>JAJHUR010110076.1:0-11650 GCA_027495735.1 Lutjanus campechanus | reverse complement strand
ACAATGTCTTTTCCAGAGACATCCGTTTATTTCAGCAAGACAATGTGAAGACACATTCTGCATGTGTTGCAACAGTGTGGCTTTGTAGTAAGGGTTTTGGGACTAGACTAGCCTGTGTACAGTAGAGACCTATGTCCCATTGAAAAGGTCGTATATCAAGCAAAGGGCCAGAAAGGGTTTAAAAGTGATCAGTAAAATCTTAAAATCAATTCTAAAACTGACAGGGAGCCAATGGAGAGAAGCCATTTGTTTTGCAGTGTTGGAATACATACAGTTTGCTATGCAACACAACAGTGTGTAGTAATGCACAATATTTTGATCATCTTCTTAACCCTAAATAGTATTTAGCAGGGACGGAGGTAAAAGGATTGCTTTTACCACCTGCTGCCAGAAAGATGCTACAACAGGACAATACCAAATAAATGTCTTAAAGCTAGGGTAGGAAACATTGTTTTGGTATCATTGAGAAATAATTTCATAATAACCTTTCAGTATATTGTAAATCAGGTGTTCTGAGACATAACTAGTCTGCTGCACCTCTGCTACTCTGTTTTCAGCATTTAGAGAATCTGGCTCGTGATGGTAGACTTAAACCAGTCACAGGTCTTATTGGCTGCTCTCCTGGTGCAGCTGCGCGTGCACGTTTCTTTGGTGAAATTCTGAATCAATTCCTGCAGGAAAAGCCGGTATAGAACAGAATTATAATAAAGAGCCTCATTTTCTCCCCCTGAACACCGAGCTGGTGTGTGTGCAGGAGAGCAGAGAGAAAGATGTTTTTAAAAGTCTCTTTATGTTCAGCTCTCAGTGCTTCTGTAGCTTCATATTGAATCTTTATGTTTTTAAACGTAGTTTCTCTCCTCTGTCGCTGTTTTGTACTATCGAGTGTCTGTTTTATTACACACAGTTGATGTCTGCCAGTCTGTGCTCGTTCGCGATTGCCTCCGTAAACTGTTGTGCGCGTGCACGAAGCGCATGCTGCTCGTCTGGTAGGAGGGGCTCTACCTACTGCAGCTTTAAATGCCCTCCTCCTCGTTGGTGCAGAATCTACAGACATTATCCTCAGTTATTGCCCATAAACATTATTTCCTGTCCGTAGTTTTTACTATTTATAGGGTTCAATCAAAAGTAAAACATTCATCCTCCACATACTATGCACGTAGATATGATGGTGACCAGATTTATTGACATGTTACAATTTTTGAAATGTTTTCTCAGCTAACGGGACTCCTTTGCTTCACTTTCTGATCCCATTCTTTGCCGCCGTGGTGTTTATCATAATGATCATAACCAGTTTCCTCCTCTACCAAAAGTGGGGTGAGTAAAAGACTTTCACTTTTCATTTGGATACTTAATGAAACAAGTTTTATATCCTTCAGTGACAGGTAAATTATCAAAAGTTCCAAACATAATACAGCTAATTGATTTATTTCCAAAAGGGGAAACACAGTGTTGTGCTGCATATAGGTAAGGAGTCTCATACAAATGAGGAAATGTAGCATAGTCATGTGTTTTGTCTTTCTCACCCTCTCTCTGCTTAGGTGTGAGGCATCCTGGAGGTGAGTCAGCAACAATCTCTGTGTTTTTTCCCTAAGATCACTGTGGACTGTAGAGGTTTCACTCTGTGATACTATATGTACAGTGTGACCTCTCTTTTATTACAGGAATGTTTTAATATGTGCTCTGTTTCCTTTCAGGTGTTGTTGGCTCAATTGCGCATTATCCTAAGAACAAGGCTAACTGAATGACTGAAATGGTTCCGGAGATAAACAGCACCTTATAATGCAAAGCTCCAGCTGTTCAACGGACTCACATTCGAGCTTTCTACTCCATATCTACTGTTGAGTGTCCTCTTACTGATGTAATGCTTTTCCTTCTGTGTATGCACAGTGGTGCTCCATGAATGTAACCAAACCTATGATACCAGTAGTTCACTGTATGAAACGCTTGTGATCTCAATGTCCCACCTCTTCTGGAGTCTTTATTTGCTAGGACAGTTGAAGGGATGACAGGAAAAGGAGGTAGGTGGATGAGATGTAACAAAGGGACACAGGCAGGAGTCAAACCCATACGTGGCTGCGTGGGTTGACAGAAAGCAAGAAAATTATGAGAAAGTGAAACTGAAAGTAGCTTTGGAAAAAACATGGTCTTTTAAAAAGAAAATCTTCAGGAAAGTACAATTGTGCACCATATATCATCACAGTATTTCTGTAAAAATACTGGACTATTTTTGCACTCCTAAGCACAAACATTTTTTATTTTATTGTATTCATATTTGCTTTTGTAATGAATTTGTTATTGATGATTGGAATGTCTCATATGATTATTTTGAAAAATCGTACAGTAAAAGTTGTGTGTACGCATCATACTGTGTATTTACTATAATAGTCAGGAGTGGAGAGAGTACTAAAGTATGTAGGCCTACGTATAATCTGGAAAATGTAGGCTATTAATAGTAAAGGTACATAATGCAGAAAAATGTCCCCTGTGACTGTTCTATTAAATATTATATGATTATTATTTCCCATATATTAATGTAAAAGGAGGACTCCACTGTTAAAATTGGTTGAAATTAAATGGGATATTTAGAAAAAGATACTTGAATGAATTTCAGAATAGTTGCCAGTTAATCAATTAATTGTTTCAGCTGGGTTTGTTTATTATTACATCTGCCCCCTGGGACGACATCCTCTGTGGCTCCACTCTGGGAGCAGCTCTCTCTCTCCCCTCCTCTCTGTGTGGGTGTCAGATTGTCCGCAGGTGTTCCCGGGTCAGGGAAGAAGCCACCAGCTGCATTTCCACCCCCTTCAATCAAGTCTATACTATCTGCTCTGCCATCTCATTACTCCACCTGTACATGGTGGGGCAACAGCACAGCAAAGATCGTTACACACTGATGTAGATTAAAATTGTTTTCTTGTACAATGACAAGTATAACTACAACAAGATTTCTCCACTGGAAGGGCAGCCTAGAGGGCAAGTTATCATGCTTTGTCCACGGGAAGGACACTATATTGAATATTATCTAGGGCATGTAAGAGGGTAATTTACCATGTTTTATGCACTAGAAGGATAACCTAGAGCAGTGTTCCCCAACCCTGGTCCTCAGGGCCCACTGCCCTGCATGTTTGTTTCCCTGCTCCAACACACCTGATTTAAATGAACAGGTTATTATCAGGCTTCTGCAGAGGCTTGATGACGAGCTGATTATTTCAATCAGGTGTGTTGGAGCAGGGAAACATCTAAAACATGCAGGGCAGTGAGCCCTGAGGACCAGTGTTGGGGAACACTGACCTGGAGGGCACAATGGCACATTTTTTTTCACTTAAAGGGCAACCCAGAAGTCATTTTATTATGTTTTGTCCACTGGAAGGGAACTTTAGAAGGCACTTCTGTCTTATCTACCACAGGGGCCTCAAAGAGGGAACTTTTGCATTGTTTTTTCGAACAAGGGCGTATCTTGGGAGGGAGTGATCGCTATTTCTTAAACCACTTCTGCTATTGCAATGCTGTTTACATGATAATGCATCAATAGTCCAATAATATAATATATACAATGATATAAGTGTGCAAAGATCCATTCTGCATAATGAGCCATTTTACTTTTGCAGGGCTCTCACTCTTAATTATGCACTCTTACATTATTTTTCAATGATACTGAGACCATGAAAAAGAATAACAAGAAAAGAAATTAAAAAGCTTTCATACCAACTGGCATTTTTAGGTGAGCCCCAAGGTCAGCAAATGTTTTTTCTCGCTTTTTTTAAATTGGACAACATACCTCTACATTTCCAACACAAGGTTTTAAGTGTCATAGCTGACTGTGATTACAAGAGAAAGACACATACATTCAAGAAACCAAAAGAAAAATATAATTTAAAGTGAGCAGGATTGCAACCCTGTGAAAACATAGCATGGTGCAATTAATTTTGCACCACTGCAAAGCAAACCATATTGGGTTAGAAGCAGCATAAAACACCCTGACTCCCCCCCTCTCTCTGTGAAGTACCCTGCCCCGCACTCTCACGGGAGACTGTTTATACAATCACTTCCCATCTGTATCACATGCTTTCCTTTTAAAGGAAACGGCTGTAAAAGATTGAGCCACTCGGTCTGAAGGTCTGGTGACAACATCAGTATCCAAATGATAATCCTTTAGTTTTATCGTAACACAACATATAACATTTTACATGTGCATAACACACACATGCAGAAGACACTGATGATAGTGTAAATACTGCTTCAAAATATCTAATCATACAGTATGCCATGATGTCATTTGTTTCTGATAACATGAACTTTTTATGTGAAGCATCAGATACCATATGATGAAAACAGAGACACCAAAGTCATACTTGACCCACTGTAATATTTGAATAAGCAGACTGGGACGCATAGATGAACAAAATGTTCCTCATTATCAGACAACAGACTGTGTCAACCAATGATAACAATAAGAGAAAGTTCAAATGTTTTACTTTGGCTGCTTAAATGAACATTAACTGACATCATGCAGGATCACGCTGCATGTCACAGAATCATTGACGAGGCAGACAACGGTCAAATTTACTTATTAACTCTTTTTAAAGAATAACAACAACAACAAAAAAAATTGTCTGTTACACGGGCATAGCAAAAGTATAACCTCCTGTGTGGGAATCACATTTGCCAACCTTGAGAGCTCAAAAACAGGGAGGATTTTGAAAACAAAAAAACAAAAAAGTTTCAGAGACTGTTTCCTCCTTTAAGGTAAATACTTTATTTTTATGTCTCAGGAAAGAATGTAAAACAATTCGCCCCTCTGGCATGAATTTGTGCAGCAATTTCCAGCAATTCTTCTTTCCAGCAAGTCTAGTTTGGTGTTGCTCTGTATTGTTGTGGTAGAAATGATAAACCTTTGAACTCACATAGGTTATACAGGCGGGTTGTGGTAATGAAAAGGGTAAAAAAGTATGTGAAATTCTGTCATAAATTGGGAGAAATAAAGGAGAATTGTGATCTCCAGAGGAAAGAGGGAGAGGGCAATGAAAAAGGGTCACCTGGGAAAATCAGGAGGTATGATGGGAATATATAAGTATGATGGGAATATGATCAGAATGGACACCAGAAAGGACAATAACGCCTTTGAACAGAGACCACAAACATACCTTAAAGGGATAGTTCACCCCAAAAATTAAAATTCAGTCTACTCACCCCTATGCTGATTTAAGGTTGCGTTTAATTTTTTAGTCCACAAAACACTGCTAGAGTTTCACAGGAAAATAGTGCTGCAGAATCTCCCAAACAATTAAAGTGCATGGGTACCAGTTTTCAAATGTAAAAAGCAACGGAAAAAAACAACAGAAAATGCTTCCATTGTGCAACTGGTGTAATCCCAGTCTTGACATGCTGTTCAACCCGTCACACCACACACACCCAATCCAGGCGGTGTATATGCGCAAGTGAATGTGGCTCCAAGCTCAGGATCTACAGTGAAGAGTCAGGCTAAAAACATGATGTAAATGACAAGTCAGTTTGGCTGCTGTGGGAGACTTGGATTACACCAGATGAGCAGTATGGAGGCATTTATGTTTTTGAAGAACCCTCACTTTGAAAATCACTTGTCAAAAAGTGTTGCAATGGTCCTCAGTATCCACTACTTTAATAGATATGAAAATTGAAATATTAAAATCTAAAAGAAGAGTTAAAAATAAATAAATAAGTAAAATTAAAAGGGCTTATTTTTTCTATAATACTAAGCAGTTCCAGTGCATTTTTTTTTTTCATTTTTCGTGACTTTGAGGGCTTTAATATAAGAGAAACTAATGAAGCATCCTACACATAGGTTTTGCTTTCATATACTTGGAGTCCTGAATGAAAAATTTCCCAATTATCAGTTATTAACCAAAAAGTCATCTTGGTACTTGTCTATAAATAATGTCCCTTTGGAAGAAGGTTTCAAGCTTAAGAAACTTTGGTAAAAAAAAGCCGATCATGAACATCCATTTACAGAACTGATCATGGCTTACGTCGGCAACTGTAAAGGGGCTCCGCCCTTACGTGTTACCATGGTGAAAGGTTACTTGTTGCCCCTGGTTACCACCACTTAACACCTGTTAGCTAAGTGTTTCATATCCGGCACGAGCCTAAACATTGACATATACAGTGGTAGTAACTGCTGACTTTAGACGATTGTTTGTATATTAAACTGACTTTCTAGGGCAGAAGTCTTTTTGACACACAAAGATGTGCTGGACAAGTAGCCTACCTCCCTGGACACATGCCAGCAGCATCAACCAATCAGCGACGAGCCAGACATATAACTGCAGAAATGTTTGTCAAAGTGAAACCGAACTGATCACCGTGGAGGAGGAGGGTAGTATTGTTGTCCGGGACCATCTGTAGTGTTTTTTAAAAGGCTTTGTCTCTTGTCTGAGAGCGCTGGTTACGCGTAAATGGCTTAAAACAATCCAGGCTATTTATAACTCTGGAGAGTTTTCTTTTCTCTTCCTTGACGGTTGAACGCTGTTGGATTTAAAGCTGCACACGAGAGGCGACAGAGATGCATTTTCTCGTCATTCTTGTTCTCATGGTATGCGAGTTATCACTGGGTTTTCCTGCTCCAGTAGGTAAGTTTGCCTCTTGGTATCGCTTTGCAAAATAATTACACTTACATCTGAAAAACGGACGACGTAGTGAATGTTGGTTTGAGGACGTTAGCCTTTACAAGCACGCCCATATCACCTGTAATAACTGAACTAGTGGCATTAAACAATTTATTTTGGTAAAAACCATCATTTTATTTTTATTTTTTTATTTTTCTTTACTATTCACAGGACAACAGGTTAATATGCAACTGATTTACAGATCTACGATGAAGCTAAACTTGCACAATGTCATAACTAAAGCCCAGCAATAAATCCTGTCCTCATGACAATTTGTTGACTCTGTCAGAGAGGCGTTGGTTTCAATCTGTGGCAATTGTTGGTGCTTGTGCTGTCTTGTTCTGCATTAAATCCTAAGTTTAGTGTATCATCCACTCCTGTTTACATGCATAATGGAACAGACAACAGACAAGTCAGGTTATATAACAAAATGTCCACTTGTTCATAGGTCATACATAAAACGACACAAAATAAAGAAAATTCCCCACTATTCATGGGAAAGTACAGGAATTTGATTTTGCATTTGGTAGTTTTGCAAGTTGGTGGAGAGGTAATGGAAACTTAAAAAAAAAAAATCCCAAATGTATGTCCCAAAAATGTTTGTAGTTTCAGTAATTGCACAAAACATGACCAAAAGTGATGTAACCGCTTGAATCACCAAGCAAATATGAATGTAGTTGGAACTACTAGGAAGCTACTGCAAAATGTAGACCACTTGTTCAGTTTCATGTCGTCACTACTCTCCAAACACCAGGAAAAGATAATTGGAAACCCCCGCCCAACACAATTAGATCACCGATTAATGTCTGTCCTTGTCTGTCAACAACAAACACAGAAAACAATGATGATGGTAATCATAACGGATTTCTTATCTTGTGTTAGATTGTCTCATATTGTACAGCTGTAGCATATAAAACATTTGGCACAGTGTTGAGTACTTTTATGATTTTTATGACTTGTTACTGTACAGATTAAAAATTCACAATGCACAATGCATTACAATAGTGAAAGAATTAATGTGGGTGGACTTAGCACCCCTTGGATTGATTGATCATACTTTGTCTTAGTGTTACAATTTAATTTATTAGGGATGCACGATAAGGATTTTTTTTCATCTGATGCGATAACCAATAATAAAAAGGTTTTTGTTTCCAATAGCGATGAGATAAGTGATAATTTCATGCTTTTGTTTTTTAAAAAGAAGTCCATATAACATGTAGTTTCTTCACACCTGAGGGTAAGAAAGGCTAAGATGTAATGAGGAAAGATAGAAGCTTTTAATATTCCATCACTATTACAACAAAAACAGAGGACAGTTCTGACTCTGACAAATGTTTGTTTAGTGTTTTCTATTTAGTACATCAAAAACTTCACAAATATAACTTGGCTTTTATAGCCTTTTTGCCTGAGACTTAGATTTAAATGATGTAATATAATCTGTCACATCAGATATTTCAATGGGCGGTATTAATCAGCTATAATGTCATTATCAGAATAATAGATAATTGAAGATAATTGATGCGCTACTATTTTAAACTAACATTGTGGTAGAGCTGGTATTATTTGGATATGAATATTTTATGTTTTATCTTCTTTCCCAGCACCTGTTACATTATATAAAAACAGCCTACTATAACATAGAGCCTCACTTCTTTTTATTCTTAATGCATGTACTTTGTCTCCCATTAGACACCATTATAGTGCAGGTGCAGCAGTGGGGAGTGGTGGGTGCTCAGCGGGTCATGGACCAGGTCCTTCTCAATGGAGTCTCTCTCACCAGCGCAAGCCGGGAAGTTGACAACATTGTCCGAGCCCTCTCTGCTGACGCACTACTTCCAACTCTTATCAGTGCCAACCAGACCTCAATACTGAGTAAGTAAAGCATCTTGTACCATTAATGAATGTACTGACTGTGAAAATGGACATAATATTTTTTAATTACTTTCATCTTCTTCCTCAGGAAACCACACAGTCCTTCGTTCTCGTGAATGCATATCAGAGGGGTCTCAGCTGCACTGGGCTGACCGTGTGTTTTGTGATGGAAAGGTCTATCTGACTCTGGACGACACTGACACGTGGACAGCCCACGTACCGCAAGCACTTGCCCTGAAACAGTTGTGGGACCAGGACGTGCAGCACACAAAGACGGAGAGGATCCATCTTCAGGAAGGATGCGTCAAGCTCATGAGAGAACTGAGGCTTTCTGTGGAGCACTCAGGTATATAATCTGTCCTTTTCCTGTCCTACCCACATACAAACTAAAAGAGGACCTCACTCAAAAGGAGTAGGTAGTAGTCTAATTAAAACTGAAAATAAAAACTAATTAATATATAAATAAATTCTACATAAAATACCAGGAGGCATGTAAACAATTCTAGCTTATTGTGGCAACTAATGATGTATTAATTCTGGTAGTATTTTTGTATTAATTCTGATATAGGCATTGCCAAGTCGTCCATGCAGGTCAGTGAGGCTGCCAGATTTTCAGAAAGGAATAATTTTTTTCAGAAAGAAATAAATATTTCTGAGAGTATGCATGATCTTTTCAAGCGGAATACAGATATTCATTTCCAAAAACCATCAAGCTATGAGGAGATGGGAATATTGCTGGTAGCAGTGGATTTGAGGAGGCACCTGATGGCATTAGACTGTGAATCATGTGTCACATGGGTGCCAACGTGTGAAAGGAATGTTCTAAAGTAAAACATCAGTTTGTTCTCGTGATTGCGTTGATCCACCATACAGTAACCATACATTTGATAGTGACCAGTGCAGTCATGGCACTTATTTTTGCACTGTTTTCCCAGCTCCAGGGACTCCTTTGCCTCAGTATCTTATCCCAGTGTTGGCATTCCTGGCATTTATTGGATTGATCATGATCAGCCTCCTCCTCTCCAAAAACCTAGGTGAGTACAAGAGCTGTTGTCCATATGGATAAGAATAAAAGCTTTCAGGATACAGTAAAATTCCACAAGTGAAATGCAGTCTTGTGATGCATATTGCGCCGTTCAGCTATTTAACCTTTACATCTGCTTAAATTTAAAACCTCCTTCACCTTCATTAAATGCAGCATAACTTGGGTTTATTTTTAAATGTGTCCTGTCACATGATTTTGGTATGAAGCCTCATACTCACGAGGACATATAAAGCATGGTCATGTGTTTTGTCTTTCTGCTTAGGTCTGAGGCACCCTGGAGGTAAGACAACAACAATCCCTATGTTTTCTCTTAGGTCACTGCAGACTGTAGACCTCCCAGTTAACAGTCATGGGAGACGAGAGATGTTAGATACTTTCTCTATGGACGGGCATGTTCTTTTCTTTTAGTTTTCAAAGTGTTGTTGTGTCAGTCGTGTGGTTCTGTCCATCTCGATTCACTCTGTGATGCTCACTTTTATTTTTAATTAACATGACTGCAATTACCAGCTGATGACAGTTTCTCCAAAAGAACTTTGATAATACTCATAAGAATTTTATTATAAATGATAGCCAATCATTTTGAACAGTGTGTTAGAGTGTGCAGTTGATTGTGCTTGTTTTTTGTTTCTCTTTGATTTCATTGCAGGTGTTATTGGATCAGTTATACATTACCCCAAGGACATGACTGAAATGGCTCCAGAGATAAAAGGCAATGGTTACCGTACCTTGTAAATCAAAGCTCCAGCTGATCTACTCCATTTCTACCGTTAAATGTCCTCTTACTGATTTAAAGGGATAGTTAGTATTGTTTGAAGTGGGGTTATATGTACTGGGGAATTACTGACAGTAGATGACGGTTGGAACGTCCCCAGTTTGGAGAAGCAGCAGGAGTACACTGGAGTTGCTGGTCTACCTCTGCCTCGATTTGTTAGTTTTTTGTGTTAGCAGTACATCCGTCCATGTTCTGTGAGGTAAAATTACTACTTGTGCCAAAGGACTCTGGTGGCATTGGAGAGAGTGATATTTGGTTTGTATAGCAGCATTCCAGCACACTTAAACTGATAACAATTATTTTTTCTTAGTGGGCTCTTTTCTTCAGTATTACATTGCTTAGCTTCCTACACAAGTACTCCTGCTGCTTCTCCAAACATGCCAACTGCAAACTACTGTAGGTAGTACACAGACTATATATATGTACCTCATACAACCTCCCTTCAAAAAAGTATCCCTGTAACATTTTGCCTTCTGTTAAGGGACAGGGATGCTCCATGAATGTAACCAATGCCATGCTATGATGCTATATGCTATGCAGTACACCTGACTGTATGAACCTTGTGTGGTCTGAATTTTGCGCCACATTATTTTATGCACTTTAATGCATGTTTCATACTTTACACTGATATTTTTACTGCATATGCTTTTTAAAACTTACACACACACACATACAGGATACACACGAATGTATATGTTCACTGCCTTCAGCAATACACAAGCTTCTTTTTGCACAATTAATAACTGTAGGGTGTTGTGATGTTTTCAGTGGTCAGAATTTCTAAGCAACTAATGTAAAAATGTACTGTGAAAATGTTATGTTTCAATCCCACATAGCAGTTAATGCAAGTTAAGACAGACAATGTCAGAAATTAACTTAGAGCCTGTAGTTAAGCCCTGCTGAAATCATACTGATCCAATCACACTGAAACAAAAAACCTGTATGGAATGTGTCTGTCCAGTTATCCAAAGAGTCTGTATTGTTTCCTTATGTTAAATATTGTTGTCACTGTTTATATGTACTGTATTTCCCTAATATTTGTTAATGTGTGATTTAAAGAAAATGTTTGAATAAAGATACTTTAATGGTACACTGGTTTTTTTTTTTTTTAATTTGTGTCTGGTTACCTTTATCATTGACATTAGGACAATTGATTTAAGCAAAAGTCCACAATTCACATTTTTTATCTTATTATTTCTGGACAGTTAACTGATGGTTTGGAAGGTCAGCCTCATACACATTTACACTTCCACTGTCTGGAAGATTCTGCAACGCTGTTTCCTGTGAAACTCCCAACAGTGTTTTGTGGACAAAAAAAAA
>JAJHUR010110075.1:0-18125 GCA_027495735.1 Lutjanus campechanus | reverse complement strand
AAGAGACAGGTGTGTGTGTGTGTGTGTGTGTGTGTGTGCGTGTGTGCGTGTGTGTGTGTACTCACGTCCTTGCCGCGGATCTGTTCCTCAGTGAGCTGCACCTCTATCAGAGGTCTAACTGTGGTCAGGAGCTTCCACCAGGGCCAGTCTTTCACTCCACGATTCTTCTTGATGTTCTTCTGGATGCAGCGGATGGCCAGATCCTGGATCTGTCACACACACACACACACACACACACACACAATAACATTAGCAGAGAAAGAATAACAGACTGAATAGTGTGTGAGCAGCATACTGAATCTCCTGCTGGAGCTGTAAGGGGACACCGTGGATATGGTGTCCCTACAGTGTGAAGTATTTTTACTGCTGTTAATTCTAAAAAAAAAAGTGTCTGGTTATTGAATTAAAGTGGCTCGCTCTCCATCCAAACACTACCACGACCTGCCAGCCTTAAAAAAGGTGTTGCATCAACTTTCTCTAACCTCATCAGAGTGCCAATGCACCTAAACTTCTGGTCCTGGCTCAGGAGAGTATTATTGGGAAATATATTGAACAACAACAGTGGAATGAAGTTATATTGAGCTAGCATACCCCCGCCTGAGAAGTCCAGACGCAATTCACCAGCTATAAAAACCTCAATTGATGCTGCTGGACCCCAAATAGTATGGCTGAACTCAAACTATGAGACGATGATTAATGCTGGTACACACAATCTACAACTGTGACATGGTTAAGGACAGATAGAGGACATATGGTTCTGATTGTTTGTAGTTAACAGGATCCAGACTTGTTGTGAGACGATGGACAGTGGTCACACTCTCATCACAACAGACAACAGGAATTTGATTGAAAACAGCATTTTTTCTGTGTTCTAACTACCTTCAGGTAGTTGTGATGTTGCGATCGCAACAGTTCACGCAAATTCAACCAATCCCCGCAAATTCTGTGCCATCTTGCAAATTTGACCAATCATCGTTGCTTCCTGAGAGTTCCACCAATCACAGCAGATCCCCCATACAAACATTATACAGGTACATTTCAGTAAACTTGATGTTTTGTTTTATTATTCACTATTGTTTTGCATATCTATTTTTTTTTTATTTTGTCATATTTTATATTTTAGTGCTGTTTTGACTGAGTTTGAGCGCCAAAAAGACTTTGCTTCGTTGTGGAATACCCCCAATATGCACTTCTTCATCTACAGATAAGACATTTTGTTAGTGTTTTGTAATTATGAGACTTTTTCTTAAGATTACTTGGAACACTCAGAACAAGCTGTCATTGATTATAATGAATTATACACAAAAAAAGAGGCTGCAACAATCCCAAAAACAGCCTGCAAAATCCTGGAGGGATTGAATATTGATATATTTATCGTAAACGCTTTTTACCATGATAATCATGTAGTGTACATCTGATATCATGATAGCAATAGTCAATATAAAAATGTCCAAAGAAATGTCTTATAACATTCATGTTCATGATATAATGTTAGACATAAATATCAATAAAAATTTGTGTGGCTTGTTGTTGTCACTTTTGTTTCGTTATCTTATTTTTTTTCCTCTTTTCCGGTTAATTCTTGTACCTTCCTACAGGGGATGGTGATGGTATATTTATAACTGATAATCAGTGGTATACACAGGCTGCAAAGTGCAGGCTAGTGGAATGAGTTGTTGGTTTGGACATAAAGGCTGTGTGGTGTTAAATAGTTCCACTATTTGTTGACATTGTTGACACTGACCTACTTATTACTTTTATCTAAGTACAATTTTAAAAGAAGTACTTGTCTTTAAGATAACAGTACTTTTACCTGAGCACCATGTTCTAGTACTTCCCAAGCATCCAAAGTTCATTACTCAGACAAATGCACCCCTCAGCCTGCTGAAGAGCTCTCATGCCAACTTAACTCCCACACAGAACACGCAGCAAAGAAAAGGTTTCTCATGGAGGGTTAGATCATTACATTTGATAGCACTTCTGTCTACCCCCATGTAAAATAGGTTGTTATATACTGTTTTTTTTTCTTCAGCCAATCTACTGTATATCATTTTTATGCTGTTTCTATATGAGGAAGAAAAAAGGAACTTCATCTAAATCTTGTTATACAACCCTGCTGTATAATAAAGCAATAACACATTCAAGTGTTGAAGATAATCACAGCCGTGCTGATATTCAGTACAACAGCACAACCTTGTGAATGATATTGCTTCTATTCAACAGTTCTACAAGTGACATTTATTAGTTAAGAGTAATATGTGACAACAGATTATGATTTCTTTCTTTATTTACTCAAAACACACAAATACTGGACTCAATGTTAAAACTGTTGTTCTTGTATCCTACAGCCTGCACTTTGTCAGATTAGTAAGTGTGTGACAGTGATCCCACAGTAATACGCTCTGACTCATTATTATTAAGACAAATCTTTTTTGTCCTGTCTGTGGTTTTCATCTGTTAATCATTAGTTACTGGAACACCTGTAGAGCAGAGTTTATACATGTAGTTAAAGTCCCAGTGCTGCTGGACTCTATATCAGAATGTCTCTTGTCCAATCAAATGACTTGCTCAGAACTAACTGTTGTACAATAAGAAATACATTTTCATATCTCTTACTCTTTCCATCCCCAGTCGTTGCCATGTACAGCACATGTGCATATGCTTTGACTAATGGCTGTACCTCACACAGACTGTTAACATTTCAAGCACGATTTAAACCATCAATATTACACTGGCAGCTGGTTGAAGAGGCATTCAGAGGAATCTTCCCTGACTGCAGGTAATCTGGAGAGCCATTCATAACACACAATTGGAACAAATTGTTCTCTGCGGCGAAGGCTGGCATGACTGGAAGCTCCTGATTACAGAAACGTTCCTCATCAGAGAGACTTTACACAAAACAACAAAAACATATCAGGGTAATGTTCATGTAGGTGGAAAAGAAACTTTCCACAGGAGATCAGGAATAACCCAGTTACAGAGCGAGGTGGACTTCAGATGGAGACACCTGAAGACTTGACCATGTAACTGGTTTAAAAGCACACAGAGATGACTGAGGGCAGGGAAGTGATCTGTGTGGCAGCAGTGTGGCAGGATGAAAGGAAAGAGCAGCTGCCTTGAAGAGCAGGTTGAGAAACACTGATCTGGGTCATTTCACTCTCAACTTCATCCAAATACTTTAACAAACTTCATGTCTGATTCCCACACTCTCCCTGACCTGGATAAGAAAACACTCTTCCCTCAAGCTTCCACTGAGCAAGTGGAGCAAGAAGGGCTTTTATCTTATTTTAGGTTGATTACATTTTACTTTTTCTTATCCACGATAAGTAATCTTGAGAAGCAGCGGCTGTAGGAGATTATTAAACTTGTTTCATATAGATATGATATGCAGAACTAAGAAGAAACCAGCCTGATAAGTCTGAAAGGTTGTCAAAGGTTCTTATACTGATGTCCAGGCTATCAGATGGGTTTGACCAGAAACAGACCAGTCTTAAAACTGGACTGGATAAAAAACAAAAAAAACACAAAAAACAAAACACTGATCATTTTTACTCGGTGAACTGGTTAAAGGCCCAGTCTCTACAGAAGCACAGTCCAATATTTAGGCATAAAACATAGTTGAACTTGAGGCAGATCCATGCACCAATATTAAAGAACACCATACGTCACCATTAAACCACTGCAGAATAAGAAGGTGATGAGATGATGCAATGCTAAGAGTGCTAGTCCAACCTCAAATGGTAGAAAACAATGTACAAAAGGTGATGGAAATATGGTGTCTCTGTTGTATTAATTGTATTAATTTGAGGACGGTCAGTTTCCTCATGGGTCCACACATATCTGATGGACCGCAAAAGCTTCAGCAGACATTTAAGTCAAATCTAGGGTTGCAAATCAAAAGGACTTTCCTTAATCGATCAATTAATTAACTGTTATTATAAAAAACTTTTAAATTCTGCTTGTACCAAATGCGTTTTTCCTCCTAATTCAATCTTAACTAACTATTTTGTTTTTTACTGAATGATGAACATAAACTCATACTAGATGGAACTTAAGTTTTGATCATGGAAGTTTAATCATGGAAGTTTAATTTTGCCCTTGCAAACAGCATGAGTGATTATTTAATATTTCAACTCAAAGGCTCACTTACTAGGGTTGCCAATAGAATTGAGTCAACTGTGAAACATCAGTCACATTAGAGCAGCAATGATTAGTTGATTAATTGATCGAAATGAAAAGGAGTTGCCAACTGTTTTCATAATGGATAGGTTGTTTCAGGCCTTTTTCAAGTAAAAATGTCAAACATTTGCTGGCTTCAGCTTCTTAAATGACAGTAAATGTGTCTTTAGGTTTTTGGACTGCTGGTTGGACAAAAGAAGAGGTATGAAAACATCACAGTCTGAAACACATATGCTTCTGTAAATATATGTAGCATGGTCATAAAAATAATCACTGCTGTATTTCAGATTATTGTCTGACAGAAGATGAATTAAATTTTCTCAACTCAACTCAACAAATTCTTAACGATCATTGATTGATCATTGATTAATTCTTATCATCCCTAATCAAACCCTTCAAGTACGTCATTATTTATTTGCCAAGCACCTTTTTCCAGGCGTTGGTCTGTGGGGAGGCTCAGGTGGCAGTAACACAATCTTGATCCATATTTGATCAGGACTGTCTAGTTTGACAGTTTGATCCAAGTTTCCTGAACTTGTGCTGGACGGACCTACTGACTGAACCGCACAGACCCGAGGTCAGCAACCTTTACTCTCAAAAGACTTTTGGTCAGAAAAAAAAAAAAACCCTGTCTGGACTATTAAATTCTTTATTTTCCTCAGAGACTTTTCCTGTTTTGGGTTTGGCATAGCCAGCCATGGAGCTATAAGACTTGCCACTGGCAAAATTTGGAGGAAAAAGCTCTGAGCCACAGATGTTAACTATGATGCACATTTTAGTTGATGAAATATTAAAACTTTTTTTTTTCACTTGGTATAAGCTACACATTTTTATAATTAGAAAATGTACGAGTCACTTGAGGACAGTGTTTCTTAAACCTTTTTTCTGGAGACCATCTGACCCAGCGCTTGAGAATGACTGCTTCAGGCCAACAAAATGAATGCGGTTGCTGATCCCTGTCATAGACCTAAAACCAACCAGAGTGGTACAATGTGTGACGTGTGACTTTTCAGATCTGGACCGGTGACACTCATCTCTCAATCATCATATACGTATATCTCACTCAATATTAAATAAGTGGTTGTGATTGGGCCGACTAGATCCAAGGCTAGTGTAATTCTGTCTGAAAGGAAAGTAGGACAGACATATCTGCCAGAGCAAATGAAAACATGGGCTCTGCAGATTAGTCTAGCTCACAGGCTAGCATTTCCACGCAGCACGCATAAAAACAAGTGGATGCAAAGTACGCTGTTCTCCAGCTTTGTCTTGCTGTCTTAAGCCTTCTCTGAAACAAAGTTTGTCTCCTTGCTGTGACAAAGAGCAACATATTGAGACACAAGAACACCATCTCTTTGATATCATCCATCGTGCCTGCGTTTGTGTGCTTGTGGCGTTGCCATGGATGTATTAAACACATTTAAGGATTATGTGGATGGATTACGGACGCAGACATGGTGCCTAATCAGTCCAATGAGAATTACTCGCCTGGTGCATACACCAAAACGTTTTGTAGCTTCTGGCTTTACTTGAGGGGTATGTGGCTCACTGAATATGTGCAGCAGAGTTTCTCCCGCTGGCCCTCTCCATAAGTTCCTGCTCATCCCATAAACTTTACTTTGTGATGACACCACAGATTTTTCTCAAGGAAAGTTTTACAAATATAAAGCCTGCACTGATCAAACTTTGACAACAGAAAGAGATACAGGGTTCCTGCACCTTCTCTGAAGTCAAATTCAAGCACTTTTCAGGGTTTCAAGTTTTTCCAGCAATTCACAGTTGCAGTAAATTAAATATTTAAATGATAATACTGAAATGCTGAAATCAGATGTTATTGTGCTACAAAGAACCAAAATTATGTTTAATCACTGAATCCTACAGAAGGGAGACAAAAAGAAAACACAAGAGTTTCATGTTTCTCTAAGTAGTTGGTGTCCTATTAGAGCTGCAACAATTATTCACTTAAATGTTAAATTCACTTAAAAAGTCAAAATTCTCTGATTGCAGCTTTTAAATATGAATATTTTCTGATTTCTTTACTCCTCTGACAGTAAACTGATGAACATTTTTCATCATTTTCTGAGATTTTATGGACCAAACAACTGATCAATAAATCGCTGATCGATAATGAAAATGTTTGTGTGCTCCACATGTTTGGATCTATTTTTCAAGTGATTAGACCGTGAGAGGATTAATTCATCCATTAATCATTTTGAGTACTTTTTAAAGAAACAATATGTCCAAATTCTCAGATTTCAGCTATTGTGAAAGTAATTACATTTAAATTTAAATTTCAGGCAGTTTCAAGCACTTTATCCAAAATCCAAGGATTTCCAGCATTTGAGATACCCTGGGGATAACTGAGCTTGTTTGCAGCTTGAGGTGTCAACAATTTTAAGGATACCTCTTTCTAACAGGGACTTATGGGGGAAATGCTTGACCCCTAGCCACTGGGCAAAACAGGAAGCAAGGCTGAGGGCATGGCTATTACAATCAGCTGAGAATCCCACCTACTACACAGTGGAAAATGAAAATGAGAAAGGAGCATGGTAGCAAAAGTGAGTCAAGTGGAGCAGAACCATACCACGCGGTGGTAATGTGGCCTAATATAAAGATCGGGTAACCTGCGGCAGAAGTAAACAGTGGTCACCTTAAACATCTGCGTCTTCCATTGCCCTCTACCTCTCCTTTATACTCGGCACATGGGAAGCTGCTACATAGGCCCTGATTCTCTCTCACGCACACACACACACCTCACACACACTGACACAAAGCGGCAGCGTCTGCCTGAGCCCACCTGTTCCCAGTCGAGGGGGTGGAGGTGGGGCGGGGGTTCTGTCTTTAGGCAACTATTTAATTAGGCTCAGTGTTGGTTGGCTGGCAGTGGAATCCCCCATGCTCCTCCACTCTCAACTGTTCCCCATGAATGTCAAAGAGATAGAGAGGGGAGAGACAGGCTGCACGGCTTCAAAGCAGCCAGCGGATCCCTTCTATTTGTCTATTCCCCCATGGCGAGGCACAGTCTCTCTATTCCAGCTTCCCTTCCTTTCTCCCTTTTCTCATTCTCACTCGTTTCCCAGAGTGCTTTGAACGCTGCTCTCCCAGGCAGGGGTGGGGGAGTGGGGGGTGGGTTGGGAGGAAACGGGGAATGTTCCCCAGAGCAGGAAAACAGACTAGATGGAGGAACAAACTAATTGATTTTGTGTTGCGGCAATATAAAGAGAGCCTCAGCAAATTTATATCTACCTCTCTGAGTATAGGCACGCCAATCAATGACAATGAGTCAGCACAAAACAAATTAAAGTTGGAATATTTCAGTCAAAATGTGATGACACAATTTGACAGATTTGTGAGTGCAGAACAATTTTCAAGAGAAAATCCAGATTCAGTACGTTAGTTTTAAATTGGCTATTAGTATTTTCACAAGCTGCTTTGGTAAATTCTGAGCACGTTAGAATAAAAAACCTTAAAGATCCTAAATCTGTCTGTCAGGCTGCTGTCTTCGTAGTTTCTGGGTATCTGATGACATTTTAACAAAAGCAGATACTGCAGACTGCTCCCTTTTCATTTTGCTGGAATTTAAATTTTCATCTGCATGATTCTCATGAAATCAAACCTCATTTTTTATATTATTTATGGTCAGCATTTTTCTGCATTAGCCATTTAATGTATGTTCAGTCTGTAATGATGTCTCATTTCAGTTTTTATTTTGGGTGGCTCACCATGATGGGTTTTAAGGAAAAACTGATATTCAATCTCATTGATAAAAGTCTGACTGTTTACTGTTCTCTCCCCTACAGTCGCATCAGAGCTGCACTGCAAATGCAACTTTTTCTACTGGTTTCTGCTTGACAATAAAACAATGACTTGAATACTATATATTTTAATTTTTTAATTAGGGATCTAATGATACCGAAAAGTCATGGTACGATGATACCATGATACAAAGTCCAAATACGATATTTGTCGCAATATTAAAAACAAAGAAAAAAGACGACTTGAAAAAAATGTTAATTCATTAATAAATCTGATGACAACATTTTATGTTCAAATAAAATGTGTTTTTCCTTTTAACTTAAACCTCTCTTACACTGAAAATAAAACCCCACTAACACCCACTAATGTCTGTTTTTTTTTCTTCAGTGAGAGAGGGTACAATCAGCACTCAGGTCAAATGTCTCAAAAAAAAAAAAAAATTAACCATGTAATATCACATCAGATATTGTCACAGTCTGGTATCCTGATATACTGTTACATCACTAAATCTTATTATTTAGTATTTCATTTCATGTTCTTTCATGTTGCATCATGTTTTTACACTGTGATGTATTTGTTCATCAGCTTCTTGCATTATTTCATGTTTACTGAAAATAAAGATTTTAATCTCAGTGGATTCTAGTACAGTTGTGTTGTGATACTTGGACACCGGCTGTGGTAACTCCTGTTGTTGGAGTGTTGCTGTTCAACCAACCACTCCATTTTAACTTTGATGGAGACAATCTGAAATTGCAATTGCAATATGTTTAGTGGGAATGATTGTTTATGCACTCATCTCTCAACCGGAGAACAAGATTTTTAGTGCAGGACGTTTTCTCACATATTTTTCCTTTTTCAAAATATTGTCATTTAGTACTGGTTATGTGATTTGGATATTACACATGGCCATATTGCAGTTTCTATAATGTTGTGATTAACTGTGCAGCCCGAATGCAAATCACTTTTTCCTTTTTATGATTTTTTGTAAAAACAGACACTTGCGTCTCACCTTCTAACAATTTCACACTCTGTCTTTTCTTTATATTCACAGTTTTCTCACCAAAAAAAAAAAAAAATCACAAGGAGCACAGGAAGAGCAAAATCCACTACGTCTTGAGGAGAAAATGACTATATGGAGGCATACAGAAGAGCAGTAAGTGTGAGTGATTGCGCCTCTCTGGGTTGAGATCTCAAATCAAGTCTGAGACTCTGCCAGAATCCCTCAAAAACGCACTTTAACAACTAGCTGCTCACAACGGTCACAAAGAAACCAACCTAATTCCAAACGACATCAATTACATGAGATTACTGTTTACCCTGAGAGACGAGGCTCAAACTGAGTACTTCAGAATAAGAACAAACTGAAAGGAGGACGGGAATCTAAAGCTTAATCCCTACCCAGTCACACACATGCACGCACACACATTTACTAGATATACAAAAACTGTGCACCAAGTCAACTGTGTGTTCACATGAGAAAACTTCCACAAGAAACATCAAAACTTCCCTGATGTAACACACACACACACACACACACACAGAAAGCCAACACATCCCCACTGGATCATCTTCAAAAGTCAGTCAGCGCGTGGTGGCAATGTTTTCCACTTGTCAGGCTCACTCTGGTGGAACAACACACACACACACACACCAGTGTCACGGTGAGCAGGGAGAAGAAAATGGCAAAGACAAAATCCTCTACAAGGGCAACTTGTGAAGCATCCAAAAAGCTCATTTGGCGACAGTGCGCATGTGTCTCCTTGGGTTTGAACTCCTCCTCATTTCACTGTGAACTCTCCAATAAAGCTGAGATACGATGATGGTCTTTGGAAAACACATTAACACAAGATAACGCACGTTGAAAATGATTTCACCTCCCATCACACAGAACTGAGTGGACTTTGCTTCTCTATCCCGTTCACAAGATCTCTGGGTCAAGGAACAGACATGCAGGACTCACAGAGGAAGGACAACGGAGGGGCTGAGGGCCGACTGGTGATGAGTCCAAGTTAGTTTATTCATTTATGGCCTGCTCTCAGAGGTGGTGCATGGCACTGGCCTCACACCCACCCTTTTAAGGACCACCAAGAGGAAAAGGAAAGTTCAAAACAAGATCTCGTCTTTGTCTTGCCTGTGTCTCCAAGACATAAATGAGCTCAATTTCAGACCAATACTTCTTAAATTCAGCTCTGCAGAAACGTCCTTTGTCTCGTCACAGCCTGAGACTAATTTGAGTCCTGTTGAAGATCTTAAAATGTTTTGTTGTTTTTTTTTTGTCTCACAGCACTGATCTTAAACTGTCTTAAATATTCAGTTCTTGAGATAACAAAAGAAAACTTGGTGGACTTAAATGAGATCTTAAATTTGTGTCAGTGGTCAAATTTAAGTCTCGTTGCTCCAAACGGTTCAGTAGAAACCTCTGAGACACCTAAGAGCTCAGCAAAAGATCTCCTGCTTTTCTTTTGTTTTGCTCCTTTTTCTCCTAAGGGGGGTTTAGCAGAAACAGATGAGACTTCAGTAAGATCAAAATAAGAATCTCACAATTGTCAGAAACAAAATCTTTGTCTGGGTTTTATCCCACACCCCAGGTTTTGCTCTGGAATCCATCAGGGTTTGGATGGATACAATCCTTTACACAATTCATTTATTAATTCATTTAGAAAGAAAATGGAAACTGAAGAGGCTGAATGAATTAAGTGGCTATCATCTTCTGCTTTTTAAGGGAGGTGCCTGAGGTGAATTCAATGCAAGTTAAATTCTGTTATTTACTATAAATGCTGATAAAGCCTGATAACCCCAAGTTTAGTGCTATCACTTGACTTCATCTCTTGTACCAATTAATGTGTTTACAATAAAGGCAGGGGATGCTGCACAGGGCAGGAGCAGACGTTTCATCACTGTCACCGGTGTCACTTCTGCCATGACATGGATTTTTCAATATCATTAATACTGTGATAAATGTTAAGTATATTAAAATGAATTTGCTTTATTCTGGCTGCAATAACATGCAGGCAGAAAGCTGCACACGTAGTCGAATGCTGGAGTTGCATCCAATAACTATTTTTCTTGCTATCACTGACTCCGGCACAGCATGAAGACTGTGTAACATGAAGATGTGGTAATGTAACAAGCAAAGCAAAGCAAAGCAAGCTGCAAGAACCAACACAAACATCTTAATCTGATGTTACTCCCACCATGCAAGGACGAGAAGACTCAGTGGATTAAATTTCATTTTGATGGAAGACTAAAACTGGAAAACACTACTGGTGCTAAAATAACCATTTTACTACAGACTGCTTTCTTAACAAGGGCTGGTCCACAGCAACAATACTGAAGCTCAAGGATCCATCAATACAATTCAAACACTCTATGTTTTTCCATTTCTTTGACTTTTCTTTGACTTTTCTTCACTATTTATTTTGCAGGTAAACCTGCATGTTGCAGGGCTGTGGCCAGTCTCTGTTGTGCTCCCACAGACTGGAGCCATACTGGAATAATGTTGTAACGTTGAGGGACAGTCAAGAGAAACTGTGTGAATGTTCAGCCTCATTTGAAGCCAGTTAAACAACCAGAGTAGTAGGTTGATGTGGGACATCACTTAAAGGAGTCATGTGTAGCTATTGTGTGTGCAAACTGGCTACGGTGGTTCAAATAGCAAGACCATATTAAATCGGTTGTGATCCTGTTTAATGTATGCTCTATTTGAGTTGTTTCACCCCCCCCTTGTCAGACATGGGAGAGACAGGTAGGCAGCAGGAGCTCTGCAGGAGTGCAGGATGCACGCAAACTTGTAAACTGACAATAACAAGTGAGGACGAGTCCTCCACTGTAAGTTGATCAGCTGTTTATAACTCTTAGTTGTCTGTCAATGTAGAATTCAGCCTGTTATGCTGAAAACAAAAGCCCACTGCTCTGAAATAACACACTCTGGACTATTTGTTAAGCGGCTGCCTGTCTCACTGCTGCCAAACTCAATTAATATTTTGCTCACTTTAACAGTTATAAACATCTGCGCCTTCTACAATATTATTAATGATTTCTTACAACTCATAAACAGACACCAACTCATTTGCTAAAAAATCTGCATTCATTTGAACTCTGATTAATGTGAAAAGGACACAGAAAACCATTATTCAGGTCTGGAATGGAAATTTCAAAGGTGGACACTGCAGCTGTAGCGTTCATGTCAAGTGAAACAGGTATCTCAACTTAACACGTTTCCTTGATCTCTGATGACACATTACAGTTATTTTATGATTTATTACGGATTTGTCCTTTAATACTGCAGCCCAGGCTCAGCTGGTTTTGCTGTTACAGAAAACTGACTATACTATACTTACATTTATATGCTTTGGGTTTTATCTGTTGACATGTCTAATCCAGCCCTTGTCTAACTCAGGAATGAATGAATCACATTTCGTTTACTAATTAACCTGCATTATGAAGCAGCTACTCCTCCCAAAACACATGTAAGCCTACACCTCATTTCATTCCTACTTGCACCCAATTAACATTTTTTATCATTTTTTCTTTCATGAGTTCTGTTCCTTTACACTGCCAGCAGAGTGAAAAGAGATGGAATCGTGTTTTGAGTGATATAAATTTAGGTCAAACTGTCCACCCACAGGCAGGAGGATGATATCCAGCAGCCACTGATCAATACTGAAGTGGTTGAAGAAGATCTAAGGACTGTGGTGGACTCCCACCGGAGAGGAGCAGCAGACTGACAGCTGTCTGTCTGTCCATCCAGTCAGGCCTGTTTTTATGTGGCACACTGACAGCTGATCACCAGGGAACTCGGATTCAGGCGTCAGTCCAGCAGGGAACGGAGCGAGTAAAATGACAAGACGCCACCAGGAAAGAACGCGAGTAACTCAAGTTCATCTCAGAGGAAATTATCTCACTACTGCCAGCTTCGTGCTCTCTGAAGATTCTCCACGTACTTTCAAAGGCCACAAATAGATATGCAGCCCCTAACAGTTAATTGAGAACTTCAAGCCCAAATGCCACAACAGCTACAGCTCTGTCCTCTATGTTAACAGTAGAAAAGAGAAATAACACGAGGCTATGGCACTACGCTCTGTTAATAACGTTATCCATGTAGTTCAGCCAAGGGGGTGGCAGATAAGAACAATTATAATCTCTGTATGTACGAAGCTGAGGCCACAGATTACACAGAGAGGATACACAAAACATTACAAAACTGATAGCCCTCCAGTATATACCAGTTTTATAAAGCTCATGGCGCTCATTTCGGTTGCGAATGGGGCATTCTGTGACGTCTCCCTAAATATCTGAAGTTTCACTTATAATTATTAAAGGTACAGTTCACCCCAAGATAAAACAACATATTTTCCCCTGGCCTGTTGGTCTCGGCCTGTTGGTGTGAGTTGCAGAGTTTTGGAGATATCAGCTGTAGAGATGTCTGCCTTCTCTCCAGTGGGACTAAATGGCACTCGGCTTGTGGTGCTCCAAAAAACAATATATTTGAAAATTCAGTGTCAGTGTCTCTTTCCAAAGATGATAACCCAGTGGTTCAAAATAATTCACAAAACTTGTGAGCACTTCATGTACTTTTTTCTGCAGTGGAATCTACCAGAACTACTTTAGAATCTACTGGAACAATTTTTTTTCTACTTGAAAATAGGTATGTTCCGCTGAAATGCATGGCACTGTGCTGTGCATTATGAACATTGCACATTATCCTGCAAAACATGACAACTCACTAAATGCTTTTCAGGCTGAACAGAATCACAGTGTCTGCAGGTAAACAACACTGTTCTGACTGCTACACAGTGTGGCTAACGTTAGCGGTGCTAGCAGCAGCAGCTGCTCTGCCTGCAGGTTAATGTCTGTGTCTGTGCTGAATGAGGTCACACGTTGGTCCTGGCTAGTCATTATATAACAGTTTACTCTGACACCAACTACATCAAAATACTGACAAACCACGCTGGTTTTACGAGCTGTCATCTATCTCACTTTGCTGATAACGACATCTGGGCCAGCGGGACATTTGCACTGTGTGAAAGGGGCTGTCTGACGAAACTGTAGCACCGGCTAGTAGTGGGTGGCTGTATAATAACTTAGAGACAGCAGTTAACTGTCATTGTACATGAATAAAATGTCAATAAATAGTTTAACTGCCTTGTATTTCTGATGCCGACTATTGAGGGTGGTGACGTATAATCAAAGAGTCAACTGATCATGCATATTCCTAATAGAAAGAAAGTGGTTCCTACAGGAAACTGCTCACAACAAGGTGTGTGGAATAACTTCAGTAACATGGTTATGATTTTTGGAAACAGACACTGGTTCTTAATTTTTCAAATGTATTTTTTGGTGCTTTGAGCACCACAAACCCAGTGCAATTTAGTCCCATTATACTGGAGAGAAGGCAGACATCTGCAACTCACACGAAAACTATCAAGATGGATAAATATTACTAAGGCCAGAGGGAAAATATTTATTTTCGATTTTAGGGTGAACTGTCTCTTTAAAATTACCACCAAATAACACATGCTTCAAGGTTTGAAATGATCAAGTTTGCCTAAAAAGGTATCTCTGACATTACTAAAAAACAAAGCTACAACGATGCATCATGACACACCCTTCAGATGTGTGTGTGTGTGTCTCACCTTCCTCTTCTTGAAGGCCTGTCTGGCCAGGTATCCCCTGCAGGCAGCCTGGAACAAAGAGATGTTCCTCCTGGTCTGAAAGTCCCGCTGCTCCTCCAGCCTGGACAGAGTCCCCGCTCTGAAGAACACCTGCAGGAGGAGAGGACAAAGTCACACACAGTTCTTTTCTTGAGGGCAGGGGCAAAGACTTCAAACTTGGTACAGCGATGTCAACATGTTGACCAAGCAAGTGTAAAACTTGCTAGGATTTGAAGTGGACTCAACCCACTTCAAATTCTGCAGGTTTGTGGAGGATGACTGTTTTCAAGAGGAGATCTCCTCAGCTCCACATTGATATGATCAGATCTGAAGAAAACGTGGTGTATAACCTTCTGAAGCAATCAACAACTGCAGAGCTTTTGTTCACTGATCCGACAGCACTGATATATTGGCATGGACTGGAAATTGTCCTCTCTGGCACACAGACAGAATCAGTATGGATCTCTGCCCGAAAAACAGAACGTTTATAAATGGAAACATGCCAACGCTGCACTTAACAATTTCACAGAGAAGTCAATATCCAATCACTTTCATGCATTAGGTGGGAACTGAGCTGCTTCTGAATTGCATCATTTTATATCCTCTAAACATTTACCATGACCCAGTGACTCGTTGGTGGGTCGTGGTAAATGTTTGTTTGACGAGGTACAACACAGATCATCTATAATATGACGACCAGTAAGTGATGAGAGCTCAGCAGAGAGTGTGTCTTGTGTTTATTATGTCTGGACACGACCTTTATGCTGACATTGTGCAAACCTTGTATATATGCCATTCACCAAATGGGAAATATCTTGCAAATTTACATTTATACATTCAAAATTTTGCTCAGTGCTGAGGTTATTTGTTAATTTCGCCCCTGTCCAGAGCAACTATCACAGTGATTTTCCTCGCCTGATCATTACAGTCTCGTCCGGAAAGATTCCTGTGTCTTTCATCTCCTCCGCTGATGATTTGGGCAGTAGCAGTGCCACTTCCTGCATGCCAATGAGCACACAATTTCATTTTTGACTGTAAAGAGTCAGAATGGGCTGACACTGGGCCCCCAGTAAAAGCATCATACATCATAATGCCTCTAACTCCTTCTAGATAATTTGTGTCTGGGGACAGACATTGCTCTGTTCCTCTGCCCCGAATTAGCTGGCAGCTCTTTGTGGAAGTCGATTCATTAAGCAGAGTTTGAGTGACGCTTTGTCCTTCAGAGGATGTGACTGTTCCCGACTCTGACTGTAATTTTCAAAATTAGCTGAGAGGAGGAGGAAGTAGAGCTTGGAGTGTGGCCGGGAATTAAGATTGTTGTGTAGATGTCATGTGGGCCTTGTGACTTCTCTGCTATACAACAATGTTGTGCAATAAATACTGAGCCAGTCTGCAGGTGTTTTGTGACACAGGCTCACACTCGGTCCATTTATCAACCTTCTCTTGACAGTCCACCCAAATAGTAGCTATTTCTAAAGCCCATATTGGCAAATAGAGGTCAACACAGTCCTGCATTGGTTCATACTGTCACTACATGTTAAAACAGTCTGCAAACAGCTGTAGGAGGTGTGGCCTCATGGATATGTAAGATCTGTTTACACTTGGTATGAGCCATCCATAGTACCCCCAGAGTGACCATTCTATATTTCACTATAGTACCCAGGAAGACCTGTCATTTTAAAATCATTCCCAGTTCAAAATATGGGGGGAAAAAAGAGTCCTGAGCCTTGTGTTGTAGATACTGGAACCGAATATATTCATCATAATGCCGATCTGTGTTTTTTTCTGCTGTTAAACAGCAGGAGCATCCTCTGCCTCAGGCTGCTCCTGCACAGAGGTGTTGCACTTCTTTTCACCATATAAATTCAGTGATTTTTCTCATACAAGTTGCTAAAACCACGACCTACAACCTACATTAAGGAAAACGACAAAGGACTTGTGAGTTTTCTGTTTGAAATCACGTCCCATAATCACCATCAGTAAACAGCAGGACCTGCTCGGCCCTCGCTGCCTGAGATTGTGAGATGTTAAATGTCTAAATGTTTATGATTGAATTTGAGTGTGAGATGTTGTGATGGACAACTGACCAGGTTGCGACTTTTCCACTTATACTGTAAGTTCAGCGAGTTTTCTCGTATATGTTGCCAATAACATGACCTGTTGCCATATTACTGATGTTTGTGGGGCAAAATGTGGGACACTACTCTTTTAATTTGAAAGCCAAGCATTAACCAGCGAAGGATCTCTCTCAGTGTTGATCCAAGAAGCAAACGGAGACTGTACTGCAGACTGAGATTCATTCTGTCACAGCTGTTTACAGCAGTTTTGGTGCTACTTGTCGTTTTGTTTGGTGTTTTTAGAAATTTCTTGAACCAAACTTGGTCTAAAAAGCTACAAATGCCACATATTTGGTATCAAATTAAAGAAGTAATAGTGTGTTCAAATGAAAAATGTTTTTTTCTGATTTTGGGTTAGAGCTGTCGGTTTAGGTTGAAAGTGAAAATTCTCATTTAAGTGAGGATTCTCAGTGAACTGCAGCAACATTCTAGAATTCTTCTGGTGTGTAGAGGGTTAACATGAGTCCTGAGTGATCCCATCACATATGAACAGCTCTGAGTGCAGGTGTGGATGCACCCAGGATGCACTGAAGAAGCACTGAGATTAGGGTTGTGACAATACATCAGTCTGGATCCACTCGAGCGAGTGTGTCCTTCTGTGTAACCATCTACTCAACTGACGTCCTCTAAGTCCACAGAAACAGCTGTCTGATTTCCATTTGGTTCACTGTGATGCAAATGAAGTTTCTGGGTTCTCTGACCTGCCAAGATAAGCAGCAGATGTTTGTGACAAACTGACTGTTCAAGCTAGTAACCACAATATCCCCAGACTCCCTTAAAACAAAAATCTCATAATTTTGAGAGCTGTTGAAGGAGGAGAAACTTAATAAACTTTGTGAAACGAGTACGGCTAGGTGTTTAAATATACTGTTTCAAATGATTTCACATTTCACACTAATTTATGAAAGAAGACAACACTGTACTGATGCTAAACTTGTCAAATTATACAAATTTTAAAGTAAGCAGTTAAGAAACAGCTAATTCTTTGTTGTCATGGAAAAGGTTCCCACACTTCCTTGAAAAAAAAAGTGCAAATTTTGTGAGTTGTTTAGTGAGGAGAAACTGCATAAACTGCACAACACCATGTCCATCACAAACTCCTAATTAATTGGGCCTACTTACATGCATAAACTGCAAATGCAAATGTTGCACATGAAGTTATTCATTCTTTGTGTAAAACACACTGTCAAAGGATATTGTCTACTACTGTTGGGACACTGGTTAAAAACAACACATTTAGTCTTTGCAAACGGAAATGATGGAGCTACACGTTTATTTGCATTTAGAGTGAGAGTGAAATCTAATCACAAGCAGTCACTGAAGACACAAGTGGAGACGCATTTTTAATGTCAGGTGTGAACTGACATCTTTCACTTGTTATTGGATCACCTAACATGGTTGTTGACGTAGGTCAGGTCCATAG